>JAVSBV010116885.1:0-20098 GCA_033117975.1 Parotocinclus spilosoma
GAGAGAGAGAGAGAGAGAGAGAGAGAGAGAGAGAGAGAGAGAGAGAGAGAGAGAGAGAGAGAGAGAGAGAGTGTGAGGGAGGGAGGTGTAATGTTAACTGGAGGTGTAACATTAATACAGTAATAATTGTTAATGGAAAGTCCTGGGGTACAGAAACCCACCTGTCTCAGTTCGTCGGTGGTCCTCGTGGTGTTCCTCCTGACTGAAACAGATCATCTTCCGCACACTGTTCCTAAAAGTCACTAAAAGGTTTCTTTCTCAAATTATTTTTTAGAAAGCTCTGTCGTCATTTTATCTTGACTCGAGGCCTGTTGGAGAACAAATCAATTTGAGATGTTTTTTTAGTTTGCATGACCTCCCATGTCCAACGATGCCTCTGTTTTCCCCTTTTCTTATTATCCTTTTTTCATTTTCTTACCTGCTTATTTATTTTCTCATTCCTGCTTCCTTAATTTTCCTTTTTTGACACAAAGTTCATTTTGCTTTCTGCCCATCTAATGCTCTTTCTACATGCCTATTATTATTGTGGCCCAACTCCTTAAGGTCTGTTAGTAATTTTCTTTTCTCTAAACGTTTAAACTGTTAGTTTCATTCGCCTTGTCTTTGCCCTTTTGGCCAAACGATCAATTCTTGATTTGAAATTCTTTCCATTTTTCTCTTTCGCCTCCTTCACTTTTCAAGAAGAAAGTGTTCCATCGTCTTTCTTCTTATGCAGATGATTGTCATGTTTCCTTTCTTTCAGCCTGAAGTCCGTGTCTTGTTGTCCTTTGCCCCTCTCAGTAGGAGCCGCTTGGGGTTTTGCATCGTCTCCTTTCTTACTAATTGAAACTGCCCCTCCTAACTGATTTTCTGCCCCCTTCTAAAGCCCCAGGTGGGAGAGAAATAAGTGTAATGTGAGGCTCAGGGTGTGTTTTCACTAGCTTGCTGGGAGAGAAGACACTCAAACGTTAACGGCACATTATGGGCCTGAGGGCTGGGTCTCAAATGCATGTGGGTTATTAAACCTTTCTAATGTAGGGTATGAAACAAGGGCTGAGAAGTGCCAGAGGAAAGGAGTTTAGTCCAGTTATACAGATGGATACAGATTAGATATTTAGCAGAACGTACAAGCCAAGCAGTTATGAGTTAGGGACCTGGATGAGGGGCAGCAGTGCAGGGGCTTGAACACAGGGCCTTCTGGTCTGCAATCCATACCATAACTGCTTCACCAGAGCGAATTCACGGCAGTTCTATCATGTTGGACTTTTCTCATACTAACACTTTTATTACCACCAGTTAACCAAGACTAATATATTTATGGCTTCAAGTGTACCTTTAGAACCTTTAATAACTCTAACCTGTGAAAACTGTCCTTTTATTGTGTAATTTGATATTATTCGGGCACATTTCCCTACGCTTATTGATCTGCTTTAATCTGTAAATGGTTGGGATGTATTATAGGAACTTGTTTATTATAGGATTTGTTTATTAGCTCTTGTGTATATTGCCATTTTTGTTTATTGAGTGAAACCATTATCCTGTATCTCCATGTACTCCCCCCACTTGTCCTTTTTAATTCCACAGTTTCTGTCATGCCCGGCTTGAGAATCAGACCTTTTTTTTAGGTTCCCTTCCCCCGGGTGAAGCCAACAGCTTCATTTCAATACTTATCAGTGCTTACTATAAGCAAACTGTCACTATGCAAGGGGGAAGAGGGGAAGCTTTGGGGTGTTTTGCTTCTGCAGGTAGAAACTCCCTGTACTTTCTTTTAAGAGAAATAAGAATGAATAAGTGTGTATTCTGTGTATTAGCGTTGGCTCACGTCAGATTAAGGTGTTTTGGTATTTTTGTTTCCCAGCTTTTAAAATTCGCACCAGTTGTAAAATGAATATATTTTAATTAATCGTATGTGGTTTGTTCACCTCGGTTGTTGCCCCCTGAATTTGGGTTTGCTCCCTGCATGGTATTAAAGAATTAGGGCTTAGGTTTGATGCAATTAATTTGCTGTAAATGAGGTTGTTTAGAAATGGAAGTTAACCCATTGAATCAACGTTTAAGACCAGGTAAATGAATAATTAAATCATTTTTGTACATATTCAGGCGTAAAACTTGAATTCTAATTCTCGCACATGGTAACTGTATGGTATGGACTACTGTTATCTCCAAACCTTTCTTCACACTGGCCATCATGACTTTCCTGTGGGCTTGATCAAAATGAAACTTTAAGGCATGAACCTTTTTACATTTTTTTTTTTAAATGTCAAAATCTAATAAAGCATTTTAAACACTTGTTCTCTGGAGCTTCCATGTTCCACTCCTCTAGATTGGCACTTTTTAAAAGAAAAAAAAAAACGCATTTAAAGAAGAATCTGAAGATGAAAGTATATTTTTAGATGAAGATCTAGAAGAAACGATGGCTTGTGCAGATTAATTGACACAAATTTCTCATGGCTTAATTTTTGTAGTACAGTAAGCTACTTGTAGTTTGTACCCCCTCCTCTTTCTCCCACCCCCAACTATAAGGGGCTGATGGTTGCCTTTTGCATTTGCACAGCAGGACTGACGCGAACCTGTTAATTGTTTGCTCCCTCAGACAGCGGGGACGTGGAGCCTCGGATCTTCCTCCTCCTGGTCTTTATCATCAGCATGACAAAGCTCCGGGGGGGAGCGGGGTGGCGCGGCACGTTCAGCCCGCACAGGGAATCCGGAGCCCGGCCACAGATCTCGTCCTCCCTGCGAGGAACTGAAACCGTGCGGCAAAACTCCGTGGCGCTGGACGGAGCTTCGAGTCGGCACAAGGTGCTTATGGAGAGCGAGTTACTACCCCAGCTAAGCGGCCCTGAGGAGAAACCCAGGCTCGGGAACGTGGATGAGAATCGGACCGGGACCCACACGGATCAGCACGCCGGAGGATGGGCGCAGAACCCGGGCAAGAAGAAGAACTACCAGCGCTATCCGAAACCACCTTACTCTTACCTGGCCATGATTGCCATGGTGATCCAGAACTCGCCACAGAAGAAACTCACGCTCTCCCAGGTGAGACTTGGGCTAAAAAATAAATAAATAAATTAATTAATTAATTGAGATCAGTTGAATGGATGGGTAGCCTAAAAGTTAATTGGAACAGTGATATTACACCCAAATGTGTTTACTTGTTCTTCTGTATTTTATAGGATAAGAAATCTATGCGTTATTAATTTATTGTTATTTATGTATTGTTTACACTAATATCACATCTGTGTAAACACTCAAAGTTACACTATAGGATACACTGGAGTGATTAGTGTAGAATTTAACAGCTGGGTGTGTTACAGGGCCATCACCACTATAATTGGTCATAAACAGGTGATTTATTTTGTGAGGTGGTGGGATCACTTTGCAGGACACACACACATACACACACACACCATGTTAGGGAGTGAGTGAAACTGGAGATGAGGATGATGATGATAAGAATGAGGGATGAAGTTGGAGGAGTGAAAGCAGTGATTCCGTATAAATAAGCTTGTTAGATATCAGTTTAATTTCAAATGTATTATCTGGATCATATTAAAGGATTCAGGTTTAGATTTGATGCAAAAAGTTCACTGTAAACGAGTTTGTTTAGAAATCGAAGTCAACAGCTTAGATCGACCCTCAACCCCAGGTTCATGAACAATTTAAATCTTTTTTTTGTTTCATAAATTCATTCAGGAACGTTGTCATGACTCCATAACCTGATCAGTCTGAATTTTGAAAAAATCTGAAAATGTAGTTTTGTTTTTAAATAATAAATGTAATTGCTTTTGTAAAAATTAAAATATTCCCTAATCTTTCATTTCTTGACCCTACCTTTTGTAGTCAGGATCACTGGGGTCTGGCCTCCACATTTTCATGATCCTTAGATCGACCTCTCCTCCCTCAGACACTGCATGAGGTACCAGACCTTGCCTGATGGCACCACCAGTACTCGAACCTGGAGCTCTGCAGTTTTGGGACAGTGTATTACACCCCTGTAACACCCAAGCACTAATCCATCAAAGGGCACACACACACACACACACACACACACACACACACGGAGTCACACACTAAGAGCCACTTTAAAGACACCAATTTACCTAACATGCATGTCTTTGGACTGTGGGAGGAAACCAGAGTACCCAGAGTAAACCCTCGCAGACATGGGGAGGACATGCAGACTCTACCCTGGGATTGAACCTGGGACCTTCTTTCTGTGAGGCAGCGGTGCGGCCCACCGAGCCCCCGTGCCGCCACTTCGCGTTCACGGTCTATATAAAAAGTGAAACATTTTAAAGCAAATTTCTTGAAGGTTGTTTTGGTTTAGTTGAATTATTTAAAAGAAAAGTGAAAACCCTCTGGAACTCTTGATGAACCTCACAGATCTGTGCACTTTATAGGAAATAAAATAACTTTAATGTTTAGAAGATTCTTTTTGTAACTCTACCCTTTTTTTTTTTTTTAACTTTAGATCCTGAAGGAGATCAGCACTCTGTTTCCGTTCTTCAAAGGGAATTACAAAGGCTGGAGGGATTCGGTGAGGCACAACTTGTCCTCGTACGACTGCTTCGTTAAGGTGTGCTAAGATTTTCAACTTTTAATCATCATCTAAAATCACAATATCTGTGGATGGTTTTCTGGAACGCAATTGTGGTCCTGATCACTTGAGAAGGACTATCCAAACGATTTCTTTCTGTTTGTGACTTTTTAACATAATTGTTTGTTTCTCCACCCGTAGGTGCTGAAGGACCCAGGGAAGCCTCAGGGGAAGGGAAACTTCTGGGCAGTGGAGGTGAGCCGCGTTCCCCTGGAGCTGCTCAAAAGACAGAACACGGCCGTGTCCCGGCAGGACGAGACCATTTTTGCACAGGACCTTGCTCCTTACATCCTCCAGGGACACTCCACCCCGGCTCGCGATGCCGACACGGTGTCTACCTCCACCGCGCCCGTCGACCCGCCGGCCCATCGCTCCTCCCCGGTGCCCGACGATCCTTATCGGCCCAAACTGGACTCGTCCTTTGCCATCGACTCGCTCCTGCACAGCCTTCGTCCGGCGGACGGACTCAAGGGGCGGAGCGCAGTTTGGGCGGAGCCTAACCCGCACTCGCCACACGCCCGCTATTCGTGGTCCAATCGCAGCGCGTCGGCGAGTTCCGCCAGTCCCGCCTCTTCCTCGTCGTCGGACGAAGACTGGCGAGGGATGACGTGGCTGGAAGGGAGGAAACGAGCGACGGACCGGGGGCACCCCGCACCGGATGGATACGAGGATTATTTCCCGCCCAGCAAAACGCCGAAACGGGGCTCGGCCCCACCCCCTTGGGAGTTGCCCACCTCTTACGCCAAGTACACACCCCCTAATGCTGTGGCCCCGCCCAGCATGCGCTTCAACACCAATCCGTTCGTACCGCTCGGCACGGTGCCGTTCTACAGTCACCACGTCGCACCCGGTCACTTCGGCGGTCACTCGTATTGGCCCCTGCTACCGAGCGGGCGTGTCTCGTTACAAGCCCCACCCCTTCTGATGGACTTGGACAGCATGTTGCAGTCGGTGCCACCCAATAAGAGCGTGTTTGACGTGCACGCGCAGGCGCCCAATCAGTACGGACCGTCGTATGCCAAGTATTCCTAGCGTCGTGCACAATAATGAACTTGTATCGTGCTTTTTAGGACACTGCCACTGTGTCCCTTCCCTGGCTTTAGTGATTTAGCCGAAACTAACTAAACTAACGAGCCCGGCTCGTTTAGTCTCAGCAGAAGTACAACTGTGAACAAACTTTAGATTTTTATAAAGGATAAGTTTTTTTTTATTGTTGCTGATCAGGCACCAGCTGTAAAATCTACCTCAGTGTGACAGACGAATGAGAGGACTGAAGGCTTTGCACTGACAGAGTTTGCACTCTTTTTGTTTTAAACGTGAGCCGCTTTCACCATTTGGGCGGGTTTTGTGTGAGGCGAACAGGGTATTTAAAAATCAACCAAAACTCAAATCTACCTCAGGGATTTTACACTGTACAGTACCAACCACGGGTGCTAACCCTCTACAGTTCTGTCCTGCTGCTAAATACCACGGGCAGGCCGTGACGTTGCACTGACGTGACTGCGGTCGCCCCTCCTCCGCTTTGGGAGAGTCCCGGAGCCGCCGTATCTGCATGCTGATGGCTCGTCGTTAGTCTGCAATCTCCTGAGCTATTCGGGAGCAACTTTATCTCCACATGACGTGGACCAGCCAGAGATCCTGAGGAGCAGCCGAGTTTCTCCAGAGGGCCACTGTGGAGGAGCAGAAAACCGTCTGGAGAGTTTCAGTGCGGTTTGGTTCCTCAGATTCCTGAAACGTCACAAGCTTTAATTGGGCCTTTGAGAGTCTGCCTCTACTGTAGTGAATTTATTTCGGGTTTAGTGGCCCAAAAGCTTTCTCTTATCTATTGGGACGGTAGGATGTAATTGGAAGACCTTGTCCCAAACTGCTGTATTTCCTGTGCTCTACTTTAACTGGGACGCGACTGGATTTTAAGTGTAATAACAAACCAAAGCTACTGGGAATGCCCTGAGGAATGTTTGTCGATGATAATGAGGGAATTAACTGTAGAGATTTTGATGCACTTTTATTGGATAAACAGTTGTAATGGCCATGCGTCCAAATCTCACCAAATGGTTTTTTTTTGTTTTTTTTATTAGGCGCCTTCTTTTTTTCAAATAGCCATGATCATGTGGACTACAGTTCAATACTTGTCATATTATTTCTACAATTATTCAGGACAGGCTTTTTATTGCTGTTTTTTCCCTTTAGTTGAACAATATGAAGGACCTTTTTGTGGTTTGTTTTGGCTCGTGTGTCCTTTAGTAGTTTGTGCTGTTTTTTTCGATTTTTCTCTCCAGTTTAAATCAAGTTTTGTGACGTTACACCCACGATCATTTCCTTTATCCAGACTGAACAGGAGTAACAAGTTTTTCCTCCACATTGTATTCAAGAGGATTCAGTTGTGTTTTTATGGTTGATTTTAAGGCATTTGATGTTTCATCTTATTTCCTATATATGCATGGATTATTTACAGCTAGTAAATCAGGCTCGTGTTTGGCTCTAAATGCATTTTTTTAAACACTGTACTGGGAGGAACTGGTACAGATTGTTTATTCACATAGTTTGGTCCGGTTCTCTCTCGCTAACTCAAATTAATTTCCCTCATCTAGTCCTTTTCTTCTTCTCAAAACAACCCATGTCCTCTTATCGAATATTTAAAGCCTAAAACTGTGCATCTGTTTACAGTTCAGATAGGAGCTGGTATATTATGTGAGTAAATTGATGCACAAGGTGTTTCTCACTGGGACGGAGTCTCAGCAAACACTTCTGTCCTTGTTTTCTTTGTGCCAGTGTTTTTCTGAATGTTTGGATATTAAACCTGAAGTTTATATCATTTTCCCACACTGTGTCCAATTATTTAAAGCCAAACGCATTTTTTTATGACGTTTTTGACGACTCTGATCAAGCTGTTTCATCTCAGGTGTTTAGTGTAGAGTTGTTACTCACGATTAAATATCCCATATTCAAATATTCCCGTCATTTTAGTGAGCTCTCTTTGACGTTTCCCAAATCTACTGTGAGATTTCATAGTAAAACTGTAAAGTGCTTGACAGTTTTATTGTTAACTTTCACTGTTTGACCATAAAGTTCAATTTTGCTATGAATTTTGGATGAAAATTTGGCCACTTTGCAGTTCCACTGTCAAAATTCATAGTACAATTAACTATGAAGTGACCAAAAATATTCAGGTCGTTCTCATTCATTGGAGTAAACAGAGGCAGGTCAAACTGCAGCAGAGTGCCCCCACATTGACTGTTCAGTAGGGTGTATGGTCAACCAAGAGTGCCAAAACACCCTGGCAGTAATGGGGCATGGACAGGATTAGATTATCCAGAAGTTCTTATAGGATTCTCTTCATATTTATTTTCTATTTTTGTGTGCAATGTATTATTTTTGTAACTCCTTACAATTTTGACTGAAATGTACAGTACATACTTGGATTTAATGAGCAGCATCATGCAGATTAGGTGATCTAAATCCACCACACCAAGCTCATGTCAGTTTGAACCCTAAATTAAACTAAATGAAGGAAATTGGGAGAGAGGACAGGGCAGGTAAGACGGGGGTAAGGGGGTTAAGAGAGAGGGCGGAGAGGGTAAAAGTCAGCAGGAGGTTGAGTGATAGTGAGCAGAGGGAACGCAGCTGAACGATCAAAGCTTACTGATAAAACAGCAGAATTTCTCTCCGTTCATGTGTTAAAGTTTCCTTACCATGACCAAAAGTATTAAGACATCTGAATATTTCTTGCAAAAGCATGAGTATTTAAAAGGGAGCTGCTGATGATTCTGTTTAGCTACAGGAACACTGGTGATATTGATTCTGTGCTGGTTCTGGTTCCATTTCTGGTTTGTTATTGTTGAAACGGTTTAAAAGTGAAGCCTTTGTCCAGCAGAGCCACCATAACAGGACAGGAATCCACCACCAGAACCAGATTTCTGCTATTCATCATCCAACAAACTATGGTAGAGCCTCCTGGAATTGCTCATGTTGGTCTCTATGCTGCCTGATTATGGAAACCTGATGCTCAAAACTCCCGATGAGCGGGTTTTGTTAATCTATTCTATAACCATGTTGAAAGTCTTAGCACTTCATTGATAAAGACACTGTATTTTGAGCTGATTTATGAGCTCCAGATCTAATGGAGTTTATCTTCTGCTTATCAGACTCAGGAATTCATCGAGCTTCAGCGATTTCACTTTATTTACTGCCCTGAATTTCAACAGAACTTTTTATACTCTGTTTACAACAAAAACACAGAGGAAAGAACATTAGAGGAAGAAAAAATGTATGTAAAACAATGCTGGTCGCATATAAATGTGCTTAATTGTAAAACTTTTACATTATAAGCTTTCAGTAGATCTATTTAACATGACTACATTTACATATTTTTTTTAATCTGTTTGAACAGATATTCGTGTTCATATAACAGTGTGAGTTGGCTTATAAAAATGTTTATTTGTGCTTAATATTAATACAGTATTTGAACTTTAGATAATAAAAGTCCCTCGGCAGCGCTGAGGTAAGTTTAGCTCCTGTTAGTGATTATACTGAAAGTTTTAATAACGCTAAAAATGACGATATAGTTTGACTTTTTTCGTGAGTATTAATCAGAAATATAGCAAACATTCAGACTTTACTCGGTTAATTCATAAATAATAGTGGTTTGCGTAAGTTTTGTCGTAAGAAAGATAAAGCTAACCGTTATGTTCGTAGTTACTTTGCTCTCAGATTTAGTGCGTGAATTTCCAGCTCAGGTCGTTTAAATACATTATAAATATATTACTATAATTATATGATATATTATATTATTATTATTATATTATATTATATTATAATATAATAAGCTTTTAAATATATTTCATGCATCATATTTGTTAACTGGTCTCGTTTTTACAAACCAGCTGAAGCTGCAGGTGTTGTTATATTTGGAGTGCAACATTTCGTGTTACCACTAGATGGCGGTAAAACTCGCTTTTAAAGCGGCCTTCTATACTGCGCTTCATATACACACGTTTAATCAGAAATGTTTAAAGAAACAACTATATATAGAGAATAAAATACATGTGTTAATTAATTGCAAATTGGAACTTAATGACAGATACCGAATTAAAAATGTAGGCAATGTTGTGTGTGATGAGGCTGATGGTATTTAGTGGTGTCTATTAGTACCTGGTGGATAATGTTGGTGATAATGTTGGTACAAGGTAATTATGTCTGTTGGTGGTTCCTGTTGGGGGTGTGTGTATTGGCATCTGATGGTATTTATGGGGGTCTGATGGTTTCTGTTATCAGGAGGTATTTGAGGGTATCTGGTATCAAACTGAATGGTGCCTGTTAGTTAGATATCTGATGGTGTTTGTTGATGGTATTTAATGGTTTGTGACAGTAGCTGATTTGTACAGTATGACTCGAGTGTCTGTAGCATCTGTATCTCCATTTGTCCATCTTTTCCAGATGGATCAGACGCATGGATTAGAGACATGTGGGTGGACCTTCTGTAATCTTCACAAGTCTGGAGATTTAGATTCAGCCATAAAGCAGAACCCAAATGATGGCCAGGACAACCTTTGGAACCCAGGATGTTTTAAAATGATTTTATTTCAAACTTTATGACATATCTTTATGAAACGGTGATATAGGTTTGATCCATGGAGAATAATCCTTCATTTAGTGTATCGACTAGTTTCTATCAGTACAAAAATGTTGATCAGATCTGACCAGACACTCTAAAAAACTCCAATAACACAACAGGTATAAACAGAGAGTTCAAATGTTGAAGTAAAGGTGTTTGTGTTTTGATAGTCTGGATTAAGAGAACTGCTGAGTAAAGCTCTGATGAAACTCTCTGATTTTGGCCAAAACGATCTTCAGCTTCTCCTTTGGTGGGAGGATCGTCATCCTGACAAGAAGAGTCAGACGATGAAAAGAAATCACGTATAGAATTATACTCAAACTTGTAGTGAAATGCAACGACCGTTTCATTGTTTTCAATGTTTTATTATCATTTTCAGACCTTTGCCGTTAGAGTGAACGTTTTTGGTCGTCTTGTCATAAAACGAAGCTTATCTGTATTTAATCCTTCATTCATGAATTCATTTATTATCTTCCACTTAATCCACGTGGGGTCGTGGGCCAGCCAGGGCCCATCTGGCGACTCTGGGCGCAAGATCAGGAACAACCCTAGACGGGGTGCCAATCCATCACACACCCAGTCACGCTAAGGGCCATTTTAGAGACACCAGTTAACCTAACACACATGTCTTTTGATTGTGGGAGGAAACCGGAGTACCCGGAGTAAACCCAGGCAGACACAGGGAGGACCCAGGCCGCTCCACCCTGGGATTAAACCTGGGACCTTCTTGCTGAGAGGCGACGGTGCTACCCCACCGAGCCCCCGTGCTGCCTTTGTATTTAATAATGCAGCCATATGAGTATTTTTCCTGTGCACCTGAGCATCATTAGTGTACTTTACCTGAAATGGTACGTTCCGTCTCTCTGCCCGAATCCACTCCCAGGTATCAGGCAGATTCCTTTCTCTTCCAGTAGTTTCATACAGTAGAACATATCTGGTGCCTGGCCGCTCTCCTGCAAAACAAACACCATCTCGCCTTACTAACACAGAAGCCTAAGCTCGGCCTAAAGCGTTCCTGCACAGATACAGCGCCATCTACAGGTTGTATTCCAGGCAAGCAGGCGCTTTATCTGATTTAACTTGTTTTTTTAATAAGAGTCTTGTGTTGGTCCTGTCTGACTGGAATGAAGGGCTGGAGTCAGACCAGGATCTCGTTTAAGGAGTGAAGAGGGATGTAGGAGAACATGGAGTGATCAAAAAAGAACTTTTACATTAGGAGGACATTAGGGAGGCATTTGGGAAGATGCAGGAGGACGTGCCGTACCTGAGCCGCAGCAACGGCTTTAGGTGGGATGTAGATTTTGGGGAAGGTGTACATGGCTCCCTGCACTGGGTTACACGTGATCCCCGGGACCTCATTCAGGATCTGCTGCGTCATCTCGGCTTTCTCGGCTAGTGCCGCCAGCGTGTTTGAGCGCTCCTGCAGAGACCAAATACCGCTCAGGTCAGTGCTCAGTACCGTATTTCGGTTGGTCCGTGCAGAGGGTCTGGAGTGCAAAGAAAGACCGTTCTGCCAGCGGCGGTTCGAGTTCGACCACAGGGTAATCAGGACGCACCCGGCGCTTCCAGTCTGTTGTAAGTACCTGGACGAAGGTTTCATATGAGGGTTCGTGAGGTTGTGGTGGGTTCATGACCAGGTCGAGCAGAGCCTGCCCAGTTACTGCAGGGCACAGGCGCACTGAGACCAGCTTTGTAAGCTGAAGCTTCACCTCGGGGTCTAGGTTCACCACCTCCATGTAGCCGCCACGAAAACCACACCTGTCGGAACACGGAACAGGGCGTGGTGATGCAGGGAATGCAGAAGGAGATCTGATCTGGCGGAGTCTTTGAGATACTCACTCTCCCATGTAGCACTTGGAGGTGGAGTGGAATGACACTAACTCCACCCGCTCCGAATAACGAGGCCCCATCTCAAACAGAACCTTCTTAAACGAGTGAAACTGGCAACCTTGGGCGTAGACGTTATCCTGATACACCTGCACAGGTGGAGAACAACGACACTATCAGGTCACGCTCCACCGTTCTTATCTGCTACACTTAAGGGGGCACCAATCCTCTCCGTGGGCGGCTTAGACGTCATATTTAAGAATGACAGTCGTCTAATTAATGTTTATCACAATTGTTTAAATAAGCAGAAACTATATGACACAAATATTATTTTTATTTTAAAATAAATCCATCCATTATTTTCCACTTAATCCACAAGGGGTCCAAAATGTGCCCACCCGGCAACTCTGGGCGGAAGGGCAGGAACAATTCTAGATGGGGCACCAGTTAAAATTTAATAATAGGTAAATAATATAGAAAAACTAAAAGGGGACTAAAAGCAGAGCGAAAGGCTCCTGAACACAAAAAAAACCCCAAAATATTTTTATCAAATTGCCATTCTTATTTGGTATAGACCAATGAATTTGGTCTTCCAATTTGTTTGTGGTCTCCTGTACCACGTAAAAGAACAGAATTAATTAATTCTGTAGCACAATTAAAAGTTTATTGTACCCTGCCTGGACAAATAAAGGTCACACATTCGCTGTGACATTTCCACAAGCTTCTGCAATGTCACAACATCTATTTCTGCCCAATGTTGCAGACATTTTCCCCCAAGATCTTTTTTGATTTGGACCACTACTACTACTACTAATGGTCTTCTCTAGTACATCCCAAATATTCTCAATGGGCTTCAGGTCTGGACTTTGTGGTGGCCAGTCAATGTTTGATGTCTCATAAACTCTGAACCTTCATTCATAATTTGAACTTCCTTGAACATCCTTGATTAATCCTGGCTCATCCTGGAATATGTCCGTGCCATCAGGGAAGAAAGAATCCATGTATGAAATGCTCCCTAATAAATTGATTTTGCCAGTTAGCCTCACTGACAAGTGGTTTTCTTTAGACTACACAGCTGTTTAGTCCCAATCATTTGAGTTACCGTCACATTGTGCTTGTGGAAATTATTTTACTTGCACTATGAAAAATATCACTGAGTTCTACTGTAGTTTTCTATGATTTGATTTCAGTAAACATTTAAGTGATTGCCAATCACGATCACTCAATATTTTTTGCGACCACATCCCTTCCGCAAAGATGATAGTCCCCCAATGTCCTTACAATTTTTAATAATGCATTGGCAGTTCCTTAGCAGATTTTAGTATTTTCAGCACTCTCCTTAGATGTTTTCTCTGCTTGACACATGACAATAATTTGACCCTTCTGAAACAGATTAGTATCTTTCCACGACCACAGGATGTGGTCTTTCAACATGGTTGTCTAACTAATGAAAAGTTACTAACTGCATCAGTTAGGATTAAATAACTTGTTGCCAGCTAAAACAAGCAGTAATTATCCAAATTTCTGAGTTAAATCCAGCTGGTGACCTTTGTTGGCCAGGCAGTATATAAACAGTATCTCACAAAAGTGAGTAAGCCTCTCACATTATAGCTTGTATAACAGTGTAACTTGCTGTGCCCTCAAAATAACTCAATACACAGCCATTAATGTCTAAACCGCTGGCAACAAAATTGAGTACAGCCCTAAGTGAAAATTGTCAAAAGGTCAAACTGTGCCCAGTTAACTATTTTCCCTTCCCGGAATCATGTGTCTCATTAGTGTTACAAAGTCTTAGGTGTGAATAAGGAGCAGGTGTGTTACATTTTATTTTATGCTCTCACACTATAATACTGGTCACTGGAAGTTCAACATGGCACGTCATTGCAAATAACTCTCTGAGGATCTGAAAAAAGAAATCTTGCTCTTCATAGGCCATGGCTATAAGAAGATTGACAAAACCCTGAAAGTGAGCTCCAGCACACAGTCAACAGCCTACAGTCAAGCATGGTGGTCGGCATGCAAAGTTATGGTTTGGGGTTGTATGAGTGCTGCTGGCTGTGGGAAGCTACTAAGCTAATTAAGGGAAACATGAATGAAAACATGTACAATGACATACTGAAGCAGAGCATGGTCTCCTTCCTTTAAAAACTGGGCTGTATGGCAGTATTCCAGCTTATGATAACGACCCCAAGCACACTACTAAGACCCCTGCCCTGCTAAAGAAAGTGATGGTAAAGGTCAAAGATATCTCCAGACCTTTTCAGCATTTGAGGAGGAGCGCAAGGTCTCTAACAACCACCAGCTCCATGATGTCATCATGGAGGAGTGGAATAGATTCCAGTGGCAACTCTGTGAAGCTCTAGTAAACTCCATGCCCAAGAGAGTTAAGGCAGCGTTGGAGAATAATGATGGCAGCATAAAACATTGACACTTTGGGTACAATTTGACCATTTTCACTTAGGTTTATACTCACTTTTGTTGCCAGCGGACATTAACGGTCGTGTGTAGGTGATTAATCCTATTATGTGTTTTAATCCTATTACAATGTTGATCTCAGAGTTCAAAATTAACAGGCATTGACTGGATGGCTTTACCAGCATATCGTGCAACAGACACATTTACAATATCATGCATGGGTTTTCTAACGAAGCAAAATGAAATGCTCAATGTGGATTTGGGCATTCAGGTTGTAAAAAATACATCTGGACTACTGCACATCTATGCCTTTGTGAAATCAGTGACCATACTATCACCTCACTATGATCTCTCCTCCAAAGGCCATGTGAACTTTGTTAAAATACATGGCAAAAGGTCTTAATGAAAATCTCTCTATTTCTGCCTACAGCTAGCTCGAGGTTGGATCTTCCCACAGGGTACAAATCCAAAACATCCACACTACATTCATGCAAAAAATTGTTTGTTGACTAAAGTTTTAACTTTTTGACAATGACACCATAATTCACTGGCCTGAACCTCATGCAGTGAGCTGAAAAGGAGAAACTGCAGGAAATAATCTAAAACAATCCAGACTCTGGCTCAAATAATCTGTATTCCTCAATTTAATTAAGACACAATCTACTAATTAGACATACTTTACTGGGAATACATGCCCCAGTAAAATGTTGCTGTGCCCCACTAAGATCCTGGCAGTAACAAGTCAATTTAATCCTAGATTGCTGAGCAGAACTACAGGACATGCCATTCAAATTCACTACAAACTCTACATTTGCCTGTATAATACCCAAACATATTTCCAAACAATAGAACACTTTCAGTCAGAGCCAGTTTCATTTATTTTTGAATAAAGTAATGGACAACAGCAAATATTTTAAACAAGCTACTTATTTTGGTAAGCCCCTTATAACGCTATATAAACAACCAAAACTACATTTTAGACTACTGAAACAAGTATATTCCTTGAATCAGTTGAATCAGCACAATAAAACAGCATTAAAATTAAATAAATATATTTTTAATTAGAGATGCACTAACTGATCATCCAGTGACCGTAATCTGCCGTTTTTTAGTGTGATCGGCCATAACCAGTAGTCAACTGATCAGTCTCATATAATAGATTCTATGGAGCCATTTCAATTCTATTCAATTAACAGGTTTATTTTTATGCAAAAATGTGCCCCCACAACTGATTGGCAAGCAGAGCGGTTCAGCTATGACCCCCTCTGTATGTGCCCTAGTTGTAGCACCATTTCTGTAGTCTAGAAATGCCCATGCCCAGCCACCCAGCAAATGATGAAAAAAATTGTAAATACAATGATGGTATTAACTGTGACATTTTTAAGTTTATTTGATTATTTTTTAAAGGATATAGTTTAATTGCATATGTTAATTTTCTGCAGATATTACTATACAGATTATACAGATGCAAATTTATACCAAGGCTCAAATTTAATAATTAAATGATGCATTGTAGCAGCAATTATAACATATCTGTCTTTTACTGTGTTGTTTTCTGTAGATTTTTGTTTATCAGTTATGCTTTAGAACGAATCCAGATGGTAAAAAATGAGAATGTGTTTTCAACAGTAGGATTGTTAAATTAGACTATTTAAATGCTGAGCAATATCTGATATAATAAAATGATTATATTTATGAGTTATAATATAAATTATTAGAATTTCTAATCAGTAACCTAGAAACAAAATAACTAGCATTAAATAAATAGCGTCACATAGTACTTCTATACTATACTACATATTTTTGTGAAATGAATGAATGAATGCCAAAGTACTTCAGGCTGACCTCTGGTCTACTTGAGATATCCTAAATAGGGAAACTATGACGTGCAAGATGAAGAAAAAAAAATACATTGACAATGAGCACCCAGACAGAACGAAAAAAAAATTAATAGGACCAAGGGGTGTCCTCATCATCATTCATTTAATTGTTATATCTGCTAAGGGTCACGGAAGGGCTAGTGCCTAACCAGAAGACAACCTTAGACAGGGTCCCAATCCATCATAGGGATAATACACTCACAAACTCACAGACACATTTACACACTAAAGTCTCTTTGGAAATATCAATTAACCAAACACATGTCTTTGGAATGTGGGAGGAACCTGGAGTACCCCCCCAAAAATGACCCAAGCATAGGGAGGACATACAAACTCCACAGAGCTGGAGCTCATGGTCAAGATTGGACCACGGATTTCAGAGCTGTGAGATGGCAGCGCTAACCACTGCACAACCATGATTCACTAGAGACAGCATGCAATCCTAAAAAAAATCATCAGTTCAATTGTTGAGGGCAAAACACAAAGGAGGTTTATTTAGGAGGTTCAAATCATTATTCTACCACCTGAGCCACTCTGGATCATATCGCTCCTCTGGCAAGATTATCACTGCCTCTCAAATTTCTATGTTCTAGCCCCAGGTTCTCGTGCTCTCTCAGTATACACTCACTGGCCACTTTATTAGGTACAAATTGCTACTACTGGAGTCATCTTTACCTTCAGAACCGCCTTAATTCTTTGTAAAATCAATTCAACAATATGCTGAAAACATTGCTCAGAGATTTTGATCCATATGGACATGACAACATCACACAGTTGCTGTACATTTAGATGCTGTACTACCAGTATGCAAAATTCACATTCCATCACTGCTCTATTTGACTGAGATATGGTAATTGTGGAGGCTGCTTAAGAACAAAAGAAACAAAGACTAATCAAACCGTACAGAGTTTTTCCAGTCTTCTGTTGTCCAATTTTGGTGATCCTGTGTGAGTTTCAGTTGCACCAGTTGTGATCTCCTGCTTGGGGCTGGGTCATAGTGGTTCTACCGGGGTTCTATCTCCGTCCGGTGCGCACGTTTGATTTATTTATGTAGGGGCACTTTTGAGGGTTTTCCCGTTCCGCACTCGCGCGCTTCTCGCTCGATCCGCAGTCACACGCGGTTCGGTCCTCGCGGCCTACTTAGCCTCACTTCAGCCAGGTGTTGGCTCTGAATGGGACACTCCCGGTCTGGTTTCTTTGTTTTCGAGTTCGCGCTCGCCCCCTGGCGCTTCGGCGCCGCTCGCGATCTCTTCGCATTCGCGTTTGTCGCGTCCCATCTTTATTTTCGTGCGCTGGCGCTTTGCGCCTATTGTGTGTAATGCACACTCGCGCCATAATTGCGCTTATGGGCTGGTATGTGCGCCCTTTTGGCGCTACAGCCCGTTTCGCCTTTTCTCCTTCTCCCTCGCACTCCGTGCGCGTCAGAGATCGTGCTCGCCCTCTGGTGCTTCGGCATCCTTTTCCACTCAATACAGCAGCAACCCGTTCTTTGTGTAAAAGGACACTGTCCGGTGCTCTTGCGCTCTATTGAGACGCACTCTATAAGACGTATCCCGGTTTTGTTTGCATGCACTTTCGAGCTCACTTTCGCCCCCTGGCATTCGGATCACTTCCGTGCCTCAAACCATTAGTGACGTCCTACAAGCTGTGCTTTCAACAGCTATGCCCCGACTGACGCTTTGGCATCCCCTCGCAAAAAGTTCGCGCGTTGCTCGCATTCAGGGAGCAACCTTGGCGTGCCAAATTATAGTTTCGGTTTTGTTTTGTTAGGAGTCTTTACGCTCCGCCCTTATACCCCCTTTTGGTTGTTTTTCATTATTTCCCGATTCTTATTATACGTCGTGGGATACACCTATCCCGCATAATGGGTCCATAATTAAAATACTACCTGCTATCGTAACAGGAAGGAGTTTGGATCGTCATGCCTCTGATGAAGCGAGGTCTCCTGTTATGTAGTTGCCTTCAAAGTTACCGACGCCATAACGTCAGTGTCGGATTACATCATGTTGGTTTTATAACAATCCGAACTATTTCCTCAGCTCCAGTTGGAAAGCTGGATGTTTGGAGTGACTGTGAACCTCATTCAGATGATTCCAGCTGCACCATTCTGTGGAAGGTATAATTGGTCGATCGATATGGCAACGCCTAACTCCAGGCCTCATTCTAACACCCACCATCTGATCCACCAGGAGTTCCCCATTCAGCAGGCAAGAGGCAGCATCAGCAGCTACGTGGTGACGGTCAAACTGAGCAACGGCTCCGATCTGGGCATGGAGGGAGCAGTGATGGATCGATCTGCTGCAATGTGTGCGCAGTGTGGCATGCAAATAGCTGGCAAAGAACCAGCAAACATGGACTCGCGTTCTCTCCGGAGGTGTTCCCAGGAACAGGACCAGAGCTGCCTTCATTTTAGGCACCTCAGTGTTCCAGTCAGGGATGTGAAGGACGTTCGCGTGATGGTTAATACGATGCTGGGGGAGTCCAGTCCAGCCCTCGTGGCATTACCCACAACTGGTAAGTAATGCTAAAGAAAATGTTATGCAAGAAATACATTTTTTATATTTGCTTCTGTGTATTTATCTATTACTATAAACGTATTAATTAGGTAATTTAGTTGAATTCTTGCGTTTAACATCTGCCCCTTTAGAGTCTTGGTCTTCTCTGTGTCGCTCCTTTATAACTCTGAGCGAGTTTTTCCTTGCCACTGTTCTCCCAGGTTTGTAAAGCTACTTGGAGACCATGTTGCATCGTAAAAAGCTCTATAGGAATCAAATTTGACCTTGACTTTGAATCGTAAACATGAAATCAGACCCAATCTTCACCTTGAGGAGTGCTGAGACTGAGGAGCCTCTGGTTAAGCAGAAACAGAAAAAATGTGTGATGTTAGATCATCCAGAACTGTTAGTCCCAAAGCTGAGGCCAGGGTTTTTTTTTACAAGCCAACCTGGTTCTGAACTTTTTGTTGACTGGCTTGTTGGAGATGGAGACCTATGAAAGTTTCAGCACAGTGGACCGTAGCATTTAGCTCTCTTGCGGTGGAATGAAGGGTGCACGGTAATGCTTATACCACCTGTTTCGTTTCAGTAGGTCTGCCGCAGCCGTCCAGTGAGCTGGAGGTGAGGGGGGCCTGTCAGGAGCTGAGAGTATCATGGTCCGTCCCTTCTCACTTCTCAGAGAGCGTCCAGGAGTATGTGGTGCAGCACAAACCTGTCGCATTAGCTCATAGCCCATGCCTGAACTGGGTCAGAGTGCAGAAAAACCAGACGACTGTCACGCTCAGAGGTACGATTTTATCTGCGCTGCTTTACTGCACTGCTTTAGCTGGGCGTTGTTGTACCATCTAACTCCGTCTTTCACAGGAAATGAGGCTTCAAGAACAGGTGAGGTTTTTTTTTTCAAAGAACAAATGTGATTTACACAGCAGCTCTCAGCCAGGGGGTTTACCCGGACTCACTCGGATTTCACTGTAATACAGCACTGTGGGTCACTGTACTGCACCAGTATTTCCTTAACAAGATATCCAGTAATTCACTAACATTGTTTTATTCAACAATTCCCTCCACATTTTTACTGTTTTAACTACACTTATTGACAAAAGAAATAAAGCACCCAAATAGAAAGGTCATATTTCTGCAAAGCCTGGCATGCAGTTCTGTCTTGGGCAGATATGTAAATACAGTCGAATTCGGTTAATGGGACCACATCGGGACGCGATCGTTTTAGTCCTAATAACCGGCTGGTCTGATTTAACGAACATGCCCTATGTTACAAGACGGGACGTGCTAT
>JAVSBV010116893.1:0-20091 GCA_033117975.1 Parotocinclus spilosoma
TGTGTGTGTGTGTGTGTGTGTGTGTGTGTGTGTGTGTGTGTGTGTGTGTGTGTGTGTGTGAGAGAGAGAGAGAGAGATTGTGCAGATACGTTTATGGTGCACTAAATATTTGCACCTTAGAAATTTGTATTGGTACTTTATATACATATCGTTTAACTGCTATATGCATGTCGTTTAACTGCTGGAAACGGCTCTGAGATCAGCAACGGTCCAAGTGTTTGACCGAAAGCAGGCTCCCTCCCTGTACTGCAGGGATGTTGAAGGAAAGACTAAGGGGATTGTGACAGCATACGAGAAGGAAAAGATATGAAATCTGTTGAAGCGATGCTGCTCTCAGATTGTGGGGGGGACAGGGGTGTGTGTGGGGGGGTTGCATTTCTATGGTAACCAAAGGGACTCCTATTGAATTCTTGAATCCCTCTGCCTTTCTCTTTTCCCAATTTCTCTGTAGGTGTCCTACCCCATCACTCTTTGTTTTTGCCACGCACTAAAGGATTATACCGTAAATAACCGTGTTGCCTATTTATATATTCATTAAGTTCTCTTCATCTGCTTGTTGTCTTGGGGGCAGTAAATTGGACATATTTTCTGATTCCATGATTCAGGTTGGTTGCTGATACAGCTAAGACCTTGCATATGAACTATTAAACTTTTAAAGTTGTTTCGTATCATGCCTGTCGTGTTTCACCACAGAAAAGTACAGGTATACACGGGTTAACGTTCGCATTGCATTCTGTAAAGGAGGATGTTTTGCATGGTCACCATAGTCACATATGCTTTGCACAGTGTTTTATTTTAAACAATAGTATTATTTAAAACACAATCTATGTATATACTATATACTATACTATACTATACTATATATATATATATATATATATATATATATATAGTATAGTATATAGTATATACATAGATTGTGTACTATACTATATTGAATATAGTACTGTACTTTAAAATACAGTAATTCTTATTTTTATTTTTTTTGTTTTTAATCACTGCGATTCTTTATTCTGTCAGCAGGGGTCATTTGTACTAGCTGTCTGTCATTCAGGTCTGAATTAGATTTATATAATGCATATATTATTTGCTATATTATTTGACCTTGGTCCCTTTTTGAGTCTTGGTCCTCCCAGGGTTTCTTCCTTCTACATTCAGTGAGTTTTTTTTCTTTGCCACTGTCACCCTAAGCTTGCTCAATTTGGGATTAGCTGTTTAAGATAATATAAGATTGTAAAGCTACTTTGAGACAATGCTCCACTGTAACTTGGACCACTGACTTTTGGAAGTTGATGGGGTGCAGATTGGCGTTTCAAGTGAACGGACATTGATCGGATTGACACTAATACCTGTATAAGCTGAATTTTCAGTCATGTTGGCTTTTATGAGAAAAAAATGCTTTCAGTTGATTGTTAAACAACATCATAATCAACGGTTTCTCATCACAGGCTTACTAAATTAGGCAAGCAGATGTTTCTTTTACCAAAAATTGGAAACCTAGCCCATCACCTTTTAATTTGCACCATTGATCAACTATTGTTGTGCTGTCCTCTGGATGGTTGGTTGCATTAGAGATTAGACAAAATGGGCAGCGAGAGATGCTTATGTATTATGTAATTGGCTATAAATAATTAAACATGATTCAGGCTGTAATGAAAAGTAGAGGGTGTCATTGAAAATGAAATGTTTACTACAGTTTATGGGTGCTGAGTTAGCTAATCTGACTCTGACAATACGTGTTCCAGCGTGCATATCTAGGACTTTGATCTGCATCCACAAAGCTAAGTAATTATCCATAGATAGATTGCAAACTTCACCAGAGTAAAGGACGTTTCTATTCGCAATTTTCCAGTTCCAACTTAGTCACGGCTACTTTAGTGCGAAATGAAATGAGAAAACTGCACATTTTCTAGTGTGTTTTCTACCGAGGCTTAATTGTGTTAATATTTAGCATTTGAAAGATCTGCACAATTGATGTGACTGTGATGGGAGCAGCTTTATTTTTGGTAGGCTTGTAATTACATCATAAATCAGTGTTCTTTTTTCTGTTTATTTCAAATAAGAAGATAAAGCATGTCATGCTATTGTGACAGCTGTGACTGCATGCCTTGTTTTGTGAGTCGGGCAGTTCAGTACGATGACTGAGTTCCTGTCTTCAAAAGATAAAAGCAGCGTCTTCTTGCTTGTCTTGCTTTTCCATGTTTTTCATGCCCGCTTCTTTATTATGGTGTTCTGTGTGGTTCATTACTTTCTCTGTAGTGAATATTGTGGCCTTCTGTTTCACACACAGTATATAATGTATTAAACTATATCATACTAGTTCCCATTGCAGAATCATGACCTATCCATATATGCAATGCTTCCAAGTGTTTTCTGTTCCTTCTTAAGGGAATTATTAACTACATGTTATCCGAAAACACATCACTGACTTTCTGCTCATTTGTGTGGAAAACAGAACTCGTTGAAATATTGAACATGCCTGCCTGAAAACTGGAAACAAAATACTGTTTTTTGAATAACATGGCGTAATTTTGAAAAGTATAATTTATCATTCATAAAGATAATTATTGATTCCATGATCATGAACGGTGACTCAGATCGTTTTTATTCGATTGCTAATGTGCCTGATTGTCAGATGATTTCCACATGACGTTTATCTACTGCTGCTAGAACTAATCATGTCTGCAGTGACTTTACAATTTTCATTTCCATTAAAATTATTTTTAAAGTGTTTGGCAGACCTTCTCACTCTCGCAACCCCTGCGATTTCAGCGAGCTCTTCCATCTGGCAATGTTAACAATAATGTTAAACATGAGAATTTTTGTCTCCCTCACTCAACAATGCCTGGAAGATAAGAGGAAATGCCTTTACTCGTGTGGATGGGGTCTCAAACAAAGCTGGATTTATGATAATTAAAATATAATAAAGTAATGTGGCAGACTGGGTTCTAATATGGATCT
This sequence comes from Parotocinclus spilosoma, assembly GCA_033117975.1. NCBI lineage: Eukaryota > Metazoa > Chordata > Actinopteri > Siluriformes > Loricariidae > Parotocinclus > Parotocinclus spilosoma. Next base: position 2,962 of record JAVSBV010116893.1, read on the forward strand.
GTGCTTAAATACATGTTAATTTAAAAATTAAAATAACCTCCCTTGTTTTTACTGCATTTATTCCGTTTACACCGTTATTCTGTTTGATTGGGTGTGAGATGACAGTTAAAATATTGCTTAATATTTTAAAAAATTGCACTGCTCGATCAATCACAAATATAACAGATATCCCACAGTTTTGGATTTATTTGGATGTGGATGAAATGCCAAGGCTCCACATGGGTCAAAAAATGATAAACATATTAAACATATCAAACATGATTTCCATCTGTACCCCATCATCATCCAAAGGTCAGAGTCACATTTATTTATATAATGCTTTTTACAATGGTGCATTGTCTCAAAGCAGCTTTACAATATTAATTATATTATTTTAAAAGGCCAATCCCAAATTGAGCAAGCCTATTGTGACAGTGGCAAGGAAAAAAACCCTGAATGTAGAAGGGCGAAACCTTGTGAGGACCAAGACTCAAAAAGGGACCCATCCTACTTGGGTGTCCTAGATGTTAATTGAAATAATTAAGTTGTAGTAATAATATAATTAAGTAAATAATGCAATTCAAATCATGAAAAAATGTAAATTAGTAATAAAAGTTAAAGTAACTAAATAGATTTAAGATAACGAGTCCTCATCAGTAAGTTATTGGAGGCACATCGTCTCCTAAGAACTAAATGATGAAGGGAGTTCCTGCACTCTGGCAGGACCCAGGCATGATGGGACTGGTTTCTGTTGATGACAACCTGTAGAGTGATGCTAAGCTGGAGAAACTGGCACAGGAACATCAGCTTGGATAGAAAAGAGAAAATGTAGTTACTTATGAGTTAAGAGCACAGAGTCTATTAACAATCACTGATGCCAGATGCAGCATGAAACTCCAGCAGCATTAACTATATCAGCATAGTTAGAAGGGGAGTTATGAAGAGGCAAGAACCAACCCGAGTCATACATCCCATTCTAAATCTAACCAAAAAACCTGCATAAATAAGAGTGTTTTTAGCCCAGACTTAGACCACTAAAGTGGGAAGTTTTTTTTCCATAGCTGGCTGACCAAGTATGGTCCGCCAGGTAGCTTTTTCCCCTGCAGTGACTTTTTAAATTCTAGGTACTGAAAGCAGTCCTGTACCTTGTGTACGAAGTAGACGAGCTGGATTGTAAAACGCTAGGAGTTCATCCACTAGATAATGTGGGGCCAGACTGTAGAACTTAAAATGTAATTTAATAATTATTTTTTTAATCAATGTAAAATTTAACTGGTAACCAGTGTAGTCACATCTGACTTCCATCTGCACCCCATCAACATCCAAAAATCACTGGCTTGTGAGGTCAAACATTGCAAGTTCATAATATGAGGAGTAAATATATACAGTAATTGCTTTAAAACAGTTTCAGCATTAACTAAACTAACACAAGTAAATGTAAATCATTTGATTTCAACTGGGGATCCAACTTCACAAGGTACAGATTAAGATTAAAATAATCACTAACTTATTTGTGGCCAAACTAAAGCAGAGTGATTTCAGCCAAGATTTCACTTTGTAGTTTGGAGTTCAGATTGTAGATATGATTGCGCTTCCTATTTTTGTTTGGCCAGTAATTGTCCTATATAATCTGATGTGCCAACAGATCTTTTCAGCATTCACAGACTGGATTCACCCACACACTAGACACTTCTGTCCCTCTGCTTTTCAACAGCACATCCACTGGTTTTCATTCATTGCACAAACTGTTCTGAGCTGCTGTCACTCTCATATGCATATCGGGCCATCCAGCACAGCCGCACTGATCTTGACAGACAACCCAACAAGTACACGATGTTCAACCAACATTCAAACCACATCGGTTTGAATTTGCTAAGCATATTTGAACTGTCACTGAATGAATGTGCAGTATTAGAAGAGCAATGAAATTTTGGTTTGTAACTGTGGACTCAGACTAAGAGTTAAGTAGCCTAGGGTGTAACCAAGGAAAGACTGGGGAATCTGTCAACAAGTCAAACGGACTCACCGGAAATTTCAGTGCTAGATTTTGTTTGGAATCTGTAAATCTGGGAATGGAGGCGGCTTGAAATTCAGTGGTGATAAAAATAAGAATGTTATTTAAAGCTGTGCTTGTCAGAGCACACATTCAGTTTAAGCAGCAGCAGATCAACATTAATAGTCAGCTGAGAAATAATTTCATGATCTCCAGAGACATTCAATCTTGCCCTATGGTCACTCAATGGATCAGAAGGTCCAGGGTTCAAATCTCACCTCTCAGGCTGCCACTTGTCTTTGAACAAGGCTTTTAACACTAGAAGCGCCAACTGATCAATGTTTTATCGTCTGATGAGAGGAAACAATTTAAATCGCCTATTTCTAATATTTAGAATGGGACCCGTGTGAGTTACATATTTCCTTTGTAAAACAGAAGGACTTCATTTAAAATCTCATGCTTTCTCTCTGATTTCTACAGTATTCCTCAAAAAACGTGGTTGCCACAAAATGCAAAAATAATCAAAACATCATGGTGAATGATGAAAGATAAGCTTTTTTAAAAGCCTTACCACACAGACACACAAATAAATGACATGAACACCAAATACAAGCTGATCTTGTAACCAAAATATTTGCAATATAAATTAATAACAGCTTTCTTATGAAAAGACTAGGTGGTCTTTTTAATCGCTTTAGCAGCGTTTTAATTAGGTAAACACAGCGGTCAAATTTGGCACTTGTAGCTATAGGGGGGTCAAGCTGACCCGGAGTGTCTGCTAAATGCTGTAAATGTTTAATTTCTGTATTCAGTTAAAAAAAAAAACATTTAGCAAGACAAATTAAAATCCTGTACCAACACTCAGCAAGTTTTTATGAAAGTGTATTTGAAATTTTAGTTTCAAGACATTGTATGCCACTACAAAATATTGCCAGAATATTCCCTCCATTTCTCCGTTAGTGTATATTTAGTGTTGCCTTACTGTGTACTGCGCTGGACTTTCATGTGTAGGGATTGTTGAGGGTTTTGACATGTTTGGATGAGACAAAGGTGTTGTCTCTCATCTCACGTAGCAGGCCTGAGGTTCTGTGGAGACTTTTGATTTATCTAGTTACACACACTTTCAGAATGATTAGAAGACTAGGCAACGCGACTTGCAGGTGTGATTAGGTGTATTTGGGGTGCCGAAACTAAATCACACACCCACGGGGCATTTTATATCTTAAGGATTAGAACCCGTGTCAAATGCCATATTATCGGAACTTACAAGTGATGGATGGATATTACAAGCTCGCTCTCTTCCACCTTTCCTTTCCCTGTTAAGGTAAAAATAGATTTCATAGATGGAATGAATGAATTTTACTCCTCAGAGGTTTTTTTTATTTTTTTACTCATATTATCATTCATAAACATACAACTCTAACAGTACAACAGCCTCAGGAAGTTGATCTCACTTTCGTGGTAATTGGGAAACATAGATTCAAAACCAGGATGCTTTATTAACTGCGGGTCAACACTTTATTCAAGATATTTTGCCGTTTTCAAAACAGCACTTTTGCAGTGATGTAGTTAATGCAAGTCTGCTTGTTAAGGTCTCTAATACCCTTAGCTGTTTCCTGCTGTTGGATTCAAAGTATATGAAGAGTATAAAGGCAATTATAATAGTGTGAAAGTTATTGTGTTTGAGCTGATCGACTCTTTTTAATGATCTCTTTTTTTAGAGGAATGTGTTTTGTTGCCAGTGTAATAACTGCTATAGTGGCTACTACTGTGGTTGGTGTTCAAAAGCACACGTTTGATTCCCAATCCACACTCATACCGACATAATGGTAGGGTAACTAAATGAATTCTCATGTGTTCTTGGAGCCAAAAGGAAAATAGAAGACCGTGACTCATTGTAACTTGCTGTGGAATGTATTTAACCGTTGCTGAATGTGTGAGACATGCAAACAAATGAGACCAAGTCTATAACAAAGACTGTTTAGCATCCAGGTTTGTCCTTTGAATGTACAAACAGCATGAACTTCGGCTCCGAAATGATGCAACAATCTTGCTACTATTGAAAGATGGCATACAGATGCAACAGCCATTTTTGGCCAGGAATCCAAAGAATGCAGTATTGATTTTGCTGTCGGGATGAAAAGGATGGTTTTCCCTCGCATCTGCCGGTCAATTGTGGTCATGGTTTTGTAGACTAGGTATGTTTGACATCCGTATGACATTGCAATAGAAGCATTTTAAAGACTGAATGAATGTGTCTAGGGTAGACTCAAGCCATGTATTATGGGAGAGCCTGATAACAGGATACAACTGACCCTGTGATTATTGGATAACATATAGCTATATTCTGCTTTGGAGTTTCTGGAAATCCTAAGCTATCCCAAATTCCCTTTGTCGGTCAGTAGCAGGCCCATTGTTGTAAGATATACAAGGACTTGTAAAAGATTGAGATAAAGCGGATAATGGCAGAACCGAGCTCCAGTTGGGTTGGGAATTGCTGTTTAAACAAGAAAGTGACATGTTTTATTGAGCCTGCTAACCTTGTTATTGCAGAGCTCAGAGTGCTGATTTGTCTGCCTGTGTGCTGTGTAGATCTCTGTGTTAGTTCAGCCCGGGAGGTATGTTTTAGCTGTGGGTATCTCCAGTGAATGAATAGGTTACAGAAGGTTTAATGGTGTGGGGGTGTCTGCACTGTGCGTCATGTCTGGAGAACAGGGTGTCTGTTGGAGTGTATAAATGTATGTGTGGAGGAGGCCCTATTGCCTAATATAGAACCATTTGTGGAGATCTGTACTCAGCAGGGCCCATTTCTGTAGCTCTGATTCATAGCTGAATCTGAAAGCTTTACCTTTCGTAAGCTGTTCTGTAGATTATCCTCCTAATCTTAGAACCTGTTCTTCCATTCACAGAATTCTCATATTATAGCTGTAGATACTTTAAACATTTGCCCTATTCTCATTCCAAAGCAACACACGTAAATGCTTTCACCAACTCTTACTCCAAGCCTGAAGCTGTTCATGTATTAATGGGCTTGATTTGCATATTTATACATGGATACTCCTTATCCAAAGATTAAGTGTCACTCTGAATCAAGAGGTACTCGTTTACCCATTCACTGAATTCTAAATCTAAAAATCGCAATTTATTAATTGTCAGGTATTTATTTTATAGCTAGACATGCTCAAAGTTGTTTCCATTGTTCTGGAAATCCATGATAAGCTTTGATTAGGTTGTTTTCTCTATAACCAACATTTTACTTTAAACCTGATCTTATTAAAACGCACCAGATTCAGGCAAAGTTATAATTCTGTCTAGCGAACTTCAGGATGTTTGTGATTTTGTATAAAAGGCTTTCTTTTGGCACGCCTTTCATACCGTTAGTTGGCATGATGGTGCTGCCTTTTCCTAGATTTAGAAACTTGGTAACCACAAAATGCTTCCATGTTTGGTAAATCCATTTTTTGGTAGATATCTATTCTGGACTGTGGCTGCCTGGCAATTAAGCTACTGGACTCTGAAAAAGATGGGATAATCATGGACCTTCTGGTCCAAACTGCCACTATTGGGTCCTTGAGCAAAATTTTTAACCCACACTTACTTAGATTGTAAGATTGTAAGATTGTATCAGTTGTAAGTGGCTCTGGATAACTCTGATAAATTACATAAAATATTTTTTTCCCCTTTTGATGCGTGTGTCCTCTAGACAGATTAATAATGTTTCCATTTTGAAGAGACCATGCTTAGTGAACTGTACTTTCTCTGTCAATTGTCTGGTGCTTATTCTACCATAGTCTGTAGCTGTTGCATTTTGGATGCCTGGATTGTCATTTGAGTTGTGACCTTCACTGTAGAGCGCAACCATGTTTTAAGGAAGACCTGAGGGGCTTTGTGAGGTCCTACATTTTCGAATCGACACAGATGAAAAGTTGGAGGAAATATTCAGGTTACGTCTCTTACTCTGTGGATTTTTTTCTATATCATTAGCTACTGTGTTCATTAACAATGTGAGGCTGACTGGCCTTTTACCCACTGCTGACTGCTATCGTTTGTCGGTGCTGCTATAGCCAGAATTTAGAAAGGATTGTAGGCTGAGTTGCTCATGGTATACTAGCATAATGAAACTTAGCTGTATCAGGATTGTATAAGGATGGAGATGATTTACATAGTAAATGTAAGGTGTAATGGTAGAGCGGTTTCATCTAAATGTAAATATACCCGGCATTTCATGCCACGTTCATGACATTACACGGTATAGACCCCAAACAAATAGTTAGTTAGCTATTTGAGCACATTAATTATATACAGTCCGGTTCCTTATCATGTACACCTTGTTTCTGCACTCACTGTCCATATTATTAGTGTCACTTACCATTGTAGTTCTGCAATTGCATACTGTACTCCATCTGTTTCTCTACATACTACATACAGCTAGTTCCCTTTCCTCTGTTCTCTAATGGCCAGGACCCGAACAGGACCAAAGCAGATCAGGTACTCTTTAGGCAGTGGATCATTGTTAGCACTGTAGTGAACCAACCATGGTGCTACCAACCAAATATGTCCTGCCAGCATCGTCCTGTGAGCACTGATGAACGATTAGAGGATGAAAAAGTTATTAGAACCAGGAGGGCTGCTATAGAAAAAGCTAAAAAGATTTCTGACCCATGCTGCACCACACTGACTCTGCCCACACACATTTAAATGTGCTTTTTCTTTTCACACTTGTTTAAGCACTGCCACCACCTTTAAAACCGAGATTGATCTGACAGATTGTGTCTCGTTGTCCCCGAAGGCCAGTGCTAGTTGCCATTGTTTTGTTGAAAAATGGACATTTGCGGTCAAGTAGCCCCTGTTGTGCTCTCACAGCTTGACAGGATTGTAACTACTGTGCCAATCGTCTGGCTTAGACTTAATGTTACATCTTCTGTAACAATTAAATGACTTTGTTCTGGTGGGGAATCACTGAAGATAAATAAAAATGTTTTGTGTCTGAAATGCTTCAGTTTGAAGTCAATAAAAGAAAGGCGGTGTTGTGTTGACAAAAAGTAATTTAAAATGAATTAGAGGATGTAAATAGTCATTAATGATCATTTATAAATGTCACATACTTCACAATATTATGAAGGAACAATATTGTTGTGCTTCTATTGAGACATGAATAATCCTGTTTATTTGCACATTGGGCACAACTGTAATTTTCAACTCCATGAGCCAACGTTTGAACTGAACGGATTTCTTTTAACTTGATTGTTTTTTATGTTACTTTATTTTTCACAAATCATTACTGATGAACAGCAAATATGAATATATTGCTTAATCCTCCAGAAGTGGTGAAATGTCTGTTGTCACTAGGAGTGTGCCTTATCGTATCATTTGTGATGATACTGATATTATTTTTTTTGACGATATAAAATGTCTATATCGTGATATTCTAACGTCTTTACAATAATAATGGATTTACAAAAAGTGATTTCGGTAATTTCGTGATATTTTTTTAGAGCCGTATCGCCAACCCCTAGTGGTCACTTGCCAATCAGAAGTGCTAATGTATGAGCCACCTATTCCTTTATGTGCTCGCATTTTAACCATCTTTGTACTAAAATTAATATATATACTACTCACAAAAATGTGTTTAATAATGGGATATTTTATTTTGCAGTATCCCCTAATTTTTGTGACCAGTATATTTAAATACCTGGTAAATGTCATTTTTTCATTGAGTGCCAAGTTCAAGCCCTTTTCTACATTTATTAGCTGTTCTTCGCTCTTGAACTCAGTATTAACTTCAACTATCAAAATATTTCAGTGTTTGCTCTTTCTGCCTCAAAACTAGTGCTTTATGTGTAACCAATATTTATGTGAATTGCTGCATTGTATTAAATGTTAGGGAGAAGGAAACATTGATACATTTGCTTACACAGGGAGCTGGTCCAGAGCAGTTCTGATATTTTGGCTTGGCTATGGATTTCTGTATCATAAAGATTATATTAATCTGTATGACAGGTAATTTGGAACCCATGCTCACCACGTCTTATTCAGCTGAATATGCTCTGAGAAAGACAATCAATATTATAAAATAGTTTCTGCTTTCTTAATTCTAAACATTTTTGCTTCCTCCCCTCTGTTGGATATCCTAATATCTAATATTTGAACTTAATTAAATGGCCTTTCTTTTGCTGTCTGTTGGCAACACTCTTTGATTTCTAATTGCTTCTTGTGAAAATCTATTCATTTCATTGCTATATACAGAGAAAAATCAATTTGCCCTTTTACCCCATCCCAATTTGCCATGTCTAATCCCCCAGGCCTTTGTGACATTTCACTAGGAGTACATGACTCCCCACTGAAGGAGGAGGGCCATAGGTCTCTGTGTTCCTATGAACAGCTTGTGGCTGCCAACAGCGTCTTTTTACAGGAGGACAAAATCTAAAATCTTTCTTCTTTTGTGTGCCTGTGTTGAGCTGGGCTGTCTGCTGCGTTGGTCAGTTAGGCTGGTACTTATTTCCTTTGTGAGCGTATGGCGTGCTAGTCCCAATATAATGGCTCTAATGACAGCACCTAACAAGCATTGAGACAGTAACTATGCTAACAAGCATACTTGAGACTGTTTGTTTATTTTGACCCTGCCTTTGATACAGGTATATGTAGCACTTTGAGGAGTTTTCAGTTTTTTGGTGTGTGAAATAGGAACGTCAGTTTTCAAATTACATTTGAAATGAGATTTATTTTACCAACAACTTTTGAATGAACCGCATTTTTAAATATGTTTACAGATTTGTAAAAGTAAGTTTGTAAGTGGATGTGCTGCTTTCTACATCCTCACAACAGGGTGTTTTATTGTCCTCACATTTCTTGATTCAGTACTCTCCATACATTCTCTACTGGGCACAGCTGAAGACTGTAGGCAGGCCATACCTTCTTCTAAAGCCTCTTTTTCCGTTGTTGTGCATTTGTAATGTGTGCAGCATGTGGTTTTACATTGTCTTGTTAAAGCATGCATGGACATCTTTAAAAAAATGCCTTTTTGGAAAGATGGGTACTGTCTACAATGAAATAAAAATAGCACTGCCGCCTCACAGTGAGAAGGGTCTGGGTTCAATCCCCAGTTGGAGCTTTCTGGGTCCTTTCTGTATGTAATCTGCATGTCCTAGCCCTGTACTTCTGAATGTCCTTCCACAGTGCAAAGACCTGCATGTCTGGGTAATTTGGTTGGCTCTATATAGTGTGCGTGTGAGTTTGTGCCCCTTGATGGATTGGTGCCCTGCCTAGGGTTGTCCCTACCTGGTGCCCTATACCACCGGCATGAGCTCTCCTGCATCCCTGTGCAGGACTACTGTATTATTATTGTTTTGAGTGAAATTACATTTAAAGCTGTATAATTCCATTGCTCACTGAGCCCTGACTGGGTATCGATAGCAAATGCTTGTTCAAAGTTTTCAAAACTCTCCCCATCCACTTTTATTATTGTGGATCCTATTAGTGTTTTTGGTATTAGTTATTGCTTTGAAGCTGGAAGTGTTCTGAATGCAATTCAGTTCAGTTTAATTTTATTTGTATAGCGTTGTTTTTTTACAATAGCTATTGTCATAAATCAGCATTACACTGATACATGAACAACTGTAACAATTTGGATTCTATTGTCTCTAATGAGCAAGCCAAACAGCCACAGGGGCAAGGAAAAACTCCCTGAGATTAAGACTAAGAAACCTTGAGAGGAATCGGACTCAAAAGACTCGAAACTCATCGTGATTTGGGTAATAAACATAAATAACATTATATATAAAACATTTAAATAAAAACATGGAATATGTGTATGTAGAAATGGGAGAGGGAGCATCTTCGGCATGGCTGGTCGTTCTGTCTGATATCATCTCCCACAGCAGGTTCACCGTTGGAGCGAGAACCTCGGCAGAAAGAGGAAATGAATTATACATGATCTTTGGTACCTTTAACATATGAAGAACTAAAACTAGAACTAGAACTACAGGCTGAATGCTTGACTAAACAAATAAGACTTGAGCCTAGATTTAAACTTTGAGACTGTCTGTTATGGTCAGGATGTACAAAGAGGATAGTAAAGGTTCTTTTAGAACTCATCAGTAATATTTGACTGCATGTTGACTCTTAAACAAGACATGGTTCTTACTTATGCTTTTAGATGTCTTGCTTTTGTCAGGACTAGTCCCATATGATGATCCTTTTTTCCTGCGTGTTTTTATTTTATTTATATATAGAAGAGTGTTTGGAGCGTTTGTACTTGACTATGCAAGTATTCCTCGTACAGTTTACAGATCATTTGGAATTAGTTGTTTTTCTTCACTGAATTCGACAAACGTTTGAATTAGTAAAGGTTTGAAAGTGGAATCAATTCCTATGGAGTCAGGGTGCTTCATTCGGTACTATCATGTACACTCTCATTCTCCTGTGTACGGTTTTCCTCCGGCTCTGGTCGGTGATTGCTGTATTATGTTCCTTGCCTGAGGGTGCGGCACTCTCCTGGCCTGCTGTCAGTCATGTGGTTAAACCATGAATACTTATGAGCTGTTGGCCATGGTTTGTTTGCTCTGACTCGCCACTGCATAATATTCCTCTCGATGATGCTATTTATTCTTTAAAACCTCTCTCACTGAAGGCTTCTGCCCATTCATTTTTTCCCCTGTTTTTTTTTTCCTCCTTCCTGCTCTCTCCTGACTTCTCTCTCTGGCCCTATAATGTGCATTTAAATGTCAAGACCTTGCATTTCCATTTTGCTCCCCTTAAGGCTGAGGCCATTTTTGTTTCTCATCTTCTTTTGTCTTTTGCTGACTCACACTCACATTAATTTCTCTCCTCTGTGAACACGTAGACATTTTCTGTTAATTAATTGCTGTCCTTGTCATGCGGTGGATGGAATTTGGAATATTAGACTGATTTGGGGCTTTTAGCATTTGTTCATGTGTCTTTGCTATCATAAATCACGGCAAGTCCATAAACCACCACTGATTCAAAGTGGCTTTATCTAAAGTCTCAGCTGTTTTGCTGTCATTTATTGAGCGTATATATTTTATGTGTATTTTGTTGTATGTTGGATTTGCAGGCTGGGTTGACTTTAATATGTTATTGGATCAAAGATGGCATTTAAGAATGCTAATATGAAATTGGTGATTCTTACTATAATAAAAAGGACGACTTGTAAACTGCCCAAAAGAAAGCATCTTTGTTGCATTTTGATTACTAATGTTTTATCGGACTTCTCCCGCCATCTTTCTTTGCTCCAATGAGAACCACTTCAAAGGTGATCGAAAATGTATGAAGGAGACCCCATGACAAGTAAGGCCAGGCTTTTTTTTATTGCTTGTTTCGTGGATCTGCCGACGATCATATTTGAAGAATACAAAAAATAAATATATAAATTTTTTCTTTTTTTTGGTATTTCGCGGATTTTCCGCAGTACCAATGGTTGAATTTTTTTATTTTTTATTTAATTTTTTTTTTATTATTATTTTTTTTTTTTTAGCTTTTTCCACCCTCTGGTGGAGAGCCAACGGTATTGTTGTGTACATAAATTTAAATTTAATTGTAGATTAAATACATTTTATTTTAAAATAAAAAAAATCTTTTTATTTCCTCCTCCTTCCTTGAATTGATTTCACATATTCCTTCCACAAAGTGCTGAACGATAAAGATTTATTTTTATTTTCTTTCCTCCTTCCTCAGTAGATTCTTAATTAGGGACATCCAAGGAACAAGCAATTAAAAAAGTCTGGCCTTACACCTCCAACTGAAGCTATCTGTTTGAGAATCTTGGAGAACACAGCTAATCTGTAAGTCCTTAAAGTGGTTTGAGACCAGGATAATCAGTGGTGGTCAGTGCGGCACTTAACCATATTTGTTTGCAATTTCCTACCAACATGCTTCCATGCTTGGTTAATTTGATGTGCTTCCAAATCACATGTATAGTGTGTATACATGCACTTAATCTGAACATGATCTGATTTCTGCAGCTATTTGATTGTTCAAGTGGTCATATAAACCCCATAAAAACACAATTAAAAAAACAATTAAGAAATCTGTTAAAGAGAGCGGGATTTTACTCCAGTAATTGAATTACTCATTGCATGTATACCAATTACAAATCGGTGTTTTCAGTTTGTGCATGTACGAGTTTTAATTTTACATTGTAAGGTTTATATTCACATATTTCTATAAGATTATTGGTTGGTTGCACAATAGAAATCCGATTTCTGTCTGAATCATGTAAACACCAAACTTCCCCATAATCTGATTACTTATATGCAAATTTACTCGTTGTTTAGATACTGACAAAATCAGATTGTAATCAGTTATCGAATTAAGTGCATGCAAATGCACTCAAAGTGCTTCACTCACCCTGGGAAGCCTGGAAACCTCCACCGTATGGCAGCTGGTGTCGACGTAGCCATCCACTGTGAAATATCTCTTCAGTCTTTGTGACAAAATAAAGAAAACTATTCCGTTAGGCAAGGCAATGCTCCAGAACCTTCAATGGTGACAACAAATCTGGGGATATTTCAAAATGATCTGATCCCATCGCCCCATCGCTGTCAGTGTGTTTTGGCAGTCTTGGGTGACCACACACACTGCTGAACAATCAATGTGGGGAATTTGTTACTTAATCACAATAATTGAGTTGTATCTCATTTGTGTGAACAAAAAGCTTTGACTTTTAATTTACTTTTCTAATGATCTTGTTGAATTAAATAAAATCAAAAGCTTCTTTTTTAATAGCTTCATATTCATTTTGAAATATCCCCTCATTTTTGTAAGCAGTATTTTCCCCTGGAGTCATTAATATTTTCCAGAGGAACACAGCCACTGCTCTTGACTATTTTGATATAAAACAAGTATTACATGTATTAATAAAAAAAAATAAGTATTGTGACCTTGTGGTAATGGTGCAACGGTTATCGCACTGGACTGATAACCAGGTTGAGGTTTTAAGTCATGGCTCTGCCATTGCTGCATAACAATGTGCATAGCAAACAAGCAATGGCCTTAACCCCTGGTTGCTTAAATTGTAATTTGTAAGATTGTTTGCTTAAGTTGTGAATCTTTTTGGATTCCAGTATCCTGCTGTAATTAGTTTAAAACCTCTGACTAATTTGAACATGACAGAAATGGCTGCTTTGTTATGGGCATCATATTAAAAAGGCACAGCGTCTTCTGGTTCAGTCGGAGGTCAGACAGGCACGATTGCCCATGTCTGAAGGAGGGGAATCCGCACAGGCATATCATCCTGCAGTGGTGCAGCAGTTCCCTCTGCCAAGCCCTGCGATGCACTGCCGTCCTATTCTCTATACATGCTGTCCTCTGCCCAGTGGATTTTATGTTAAGCTCTACCCCCTAACAGTCTTGACCAGGATAAGCTGTGGTTAAACAAGATTAAGGAAAATCCATCAATATTATAATTGGCAGGGGAAGAAAGGGAGAATTAGAAGGGATAAAAGAATGTGTACATTATTAGTGGAAAAAGTTCTACAAAACATAGACTGATAAGGCATCATTTGTCCATCCTGAGAAGATACCAGTTTAATCTCTCATCACTGTCAAAATGGTGCAGATGCCGTTGTGCGCCAACTATAAATTGCTGAATACTGAGTTAAGAATGTTTTTAACTGCCTGCAGTGCTCAGCTGTTTTTGAGCGGGTACAGTGAGCATACAGGAAGCATTGCTTCAAGCTAAAAAAAAATTTGAATTAATGATCATCATGCTTTTCAGCCCCAAACCCTAAATTGAGTTTTAAAATTCTACACATGCTGATATACGCTCAGCAAAATTTGCACTAAATATCTGTAGGGAATTGACTGAGGAACTGCCCCGGACAGAGTCTGACTCAGCCTCGGACTTCGGTTATTTAAAGGCTCTTACATTGAAGCCTTTACAAATGAATGCTCTTCATAGAATATGCTGCTTCTAAGGTGGCATATCAAATTCACTTGATATTCAAGTTCACACCTATTTATTTACATTAAATATGTTACCTTGTACTGTACAGTATTATATTGGGCTTGTATTATACCAGCCCTGTAATTCTTCATACCTCTTATAGTTTCTTCTTCTACACACACCATTGCGTAGATAATCATGAGGTGTTGTGTTCTGTCTAATTATATTGTCAGTCAGTTTAGCGGTCTTAATCAAATTAAGTTCAAATTGATCAATCTCATAGAATTTAGTTGGCTGATTGTTCAGATTGAACTTTCAAAATCGATGGTCACCATAGAGTACTCTGCGTCAGAGACTCAGTGGAATGTTGTTAGATCTACTACATAAACATATTCACAATCTCACACACACACACACACACACACACACACACACACACACGCAACAAACAAATACAGGGGGAGTCAAAAGTCATGTAAAAATCTATATATATTTTTTTGTTTTGGTGGCAGTGGTGGACCGCTACCACTATGTGGTACACCACCATATGTGGTATTTTACAATCGTTTAACCCACCATGGGCAATTGAAAAGTCACTGTTGTGAACAGTTCAGTGAACAGTGTTGTCATTTTCTACACCTATCCTCCAAGGATGCACTTTAGAGTAGTCTGGGGTGAAATGTATTTTATATAAAATTAAAAAACATTTTTTTTGCATGCCACTAAACTGAAAGAGGAACAGTAATAGAGGTAAGGTAGATTGTAAAGCTCAGCCTACAGATAAATCTTATAGGTCCACTAAGCACAAAGACAGACAGATCAGGATGCTGTCTTTGTAGTTCTCTCGCTATACGTGTCCGTTTTTCTTTCTGTCTTTTTATTATTTGTCTCTTATCTTCTTCAAATAATGCTTTTGTATAGCAGAGAATGGGTTTAAAGGAATGGGTTCACCAGCAAATGGGACTACTGTCAGCTCGGGACAGTTTGAGTCAGGGGTATGTGAGGGAGTGAAAAAATCTGAAGACCATACATAATTTTAATAGCTCTAAAAATGCCTCCCTGTGACCCTGAATGAATGAATGAAGCCATTATAAATGCTGATTAATTCCAGTGAGGGTCAGCTCAGCCATGTTCATTTAGAGCAGCAGCAGATTAACAGTGAAAATGTCGGCTGTGTGAAATCTTCTTATGTTCTCCAGAGACGAGTCATCTGTAATCACTGTTCATGTCATGTATCAAAGATAGAAAAAAAAAACCCCATGCATATATTCAATATTTGGGAAACAAATTTTTTATATATATATATTTTTTTCCTTTTTTTTTTAAATTTATTTATTTATTTGTTTCCATTGGAAAAACACAAATTGTAAGAAACATATGTTTTAAGTTTTCTCACTTAGTTTAATCTTTTGGTATCAGGCAAGAACTTACTTTCAGTGCATTTAAAAATCAAGCATTTCTCTTAGTCTTCCATTGTAGGGTTTAGAGAATTCTGTCCTTACCGTATTTCATTACAGACAAACCCATAGGAGTGGCAGTCTTTGGTTATCTCCTTTTTTTTATAAATGTAAATAATAAACGCCCATTTCCCTACATCAAACCATCTTTCTTCTCAACAGCACTATAACATAGTGGTGCACCTGTAGAAGAATGAGACCGATAAGAAGTCATTTGCAAGATGCAGTGCAAGAAAGAATTTTCATACGTTTTTCATGATCTTGGCCAGGAATGCAAGGACAGTTATCATGGCAAGGAAGCGAGGAAAAGAAAATTAAAGTTAATTGAATTTACCAAATAAGACATGCCTGCTCACTCAAGAAACAATTTGAAGTAATTCTACTTGCCTAGCTGTATAATGTATATCAAATCTGTATCTAACTATGTGGTGTTATTGCAAATCGTATTAACATAAATCAAAACATCTTCGCCAGACCTGAACATCAAGTCGCGTTCACAGTATTACAGTATTATATTATCTCTTATGGCCAAACCTAAAATGAACAATCCTAAAGTGACAGTGGAATGGTAAAACTGTCTAAACCCTGTAAGGACATAAGACCCAACCTTTCCTGGGTGGCTTAGATGTTAATTGTAAGAATTAAGTTTGTAATAATAGTAATACTAAGTAAATGTAACATAAATCAAATATCGAATGGAATAGCATAATGGATATATTTATATTGGCACATTTAAATATTTTATTATCCTGTGCAATAACATTTTGCACATGATATCTTGCGTATCATGCTTTTGTGAAGCACAAATACATTATTCCTGGCATGGTTTGTAGAACTACAAGTTCTAGCCCAAGTTTGATCCCATGTTTAAATTTACTCAACTTGATTTGCATTCTAAATTAAATTAAATTAAATTAAATTAAATTAAATTACTGTGTGTGCTAAGAATAATGTATACATTAAAGCCACTTGGAATGCAACAATATTTGGGTTGGACGTCAAATTGTGGCGTCAAATTGTAAATTAATGTCTGGACCCAGGATTTCCCAGCATACCAAGAACTTGCTCCACTGGTTTATTATCTTTTCACAGTGCATCAAGGTGACAGGCTCTCCAGGAAGCACATTATGGAAAAGAAAACTGAAGTCATGGATTTGGAAGATGCTCTTCCATTGCTCTTAGGTCCAGTTCTGACACTCACATGCCTATTGTGGTCACTGCTGACAACAAAGAACCTCCTTTGTTCAGGAGGTCGCCTTATGGAGCTCTTTCATGTCATTACTCGTTTACTCTGTCTTTTGTCCAAAATCCAAAATGTTGACTACGAGTACAAACTGTTCACTTTCTGTCTCAAATAAGTCCCAAAGCTCAATATTGGCAGTTAGAAAAAAAAAAAAAATCAACATTGTTTGTAATTCAGTCTGTGTTATATATAATCTAATATAATCACTGGAGTAGCAGTGATTGTATTAATTATTAACTGGTAGCACCACTGCCTTACAGCAAGAAGGTCCCGGGTTCAATCCCAGGGTGGAGCAGCCTGGGTTCTTTCTGTGTGGAGTCTGCATGTCCTCTGCAGATTTCCTCCCACAATCTAAAGACATGCGTGTTAGGTTAATTGGTGTCTCTAAAAAGTGGAAGTGTGTAAGTGAGTGTGTGTAAGTGAGTGTGTGTAAGTGAGTGTGTGTAAGTGAGTGTGTGTAAGTGAGTGTGTGTAAGTGAGTGTGTGTGTGTGTGTGTGTGTGTGTGTGTGTGTGTGTGTGTGTGTGTGTGTGTGTGTGTGTGTATATATGTGTGTG
>JAVSBV010116917.1:0-20083 GCA_033117975.1 Parotocinclus spilosoma
GCTATCCCTCCATGCCATCTTAAATACCTCCAGTTTACTACATCGCCACTTGCGTTCTAAACTACGAGCTTTTTGCTATAAAGAACAGGAAAAGTGGTTTTAGGCTAGCCGGGGCAAGTATTTAAAAAACTGCCAACCTTGTGAGGTTTGCTCATGCAGCAGTGCTGAAAGTTTACCGAGAATGGTGTGACTGAGATAAAACATCCAGTTAAATTAAAAATGCACACTTGCAACCTTAAGGTCAAACTATTCCAAATAAAATGTTTTCATGGAAAAAGAAGAGAAGTAACAAGTTTACCATTCATAGCACCTAGATTTGATTTATGCATGTAGAGAAAGGACTGGTCGCTGCCGTTTGAATGGATTGTCAATAACAATAGAAAAAGTTTATAAAGTTCATCATTACCGTTAACTCAGATAGATAAATTGGACTCAGCTGATCTTAACAACAATTTCCAAGCCCACATTACACTGAGGCCGAGATAAGACAATCCAAATGAGTTAGGGAATTGTTGCAGTCAAAAGAAGCTCCACCTGGATGTGTTTAATGAAGTGCCTATTTTATTAACGCATATATTATTTGAATGGAATGTAAAAAACGCTTGGCAACCCATGTGGTCTTCAAGCAATTGACTGTTGAGGTTATATGCTCTGTAGTACTATCCATCCTGCAATCACGAGTGCTTCAAGCATCAAGATCAAGAGTGCTGTGTAATGGGATTACATCCCAGCATACAGCATCCTGAGTTGTTCCTAAAGTACTTGTATAAGTTAAAAAGAGGCTAAGCAAATGAAGTGAGGTTCTACTAAATGATGTTTCTTTGCACCTTGACTACATTTTTAAAGACCGATGGGACAGGAAGACTAAACCTGCAAGAGTTCAAGCACTTATGGAACAAGATCAAACAGTGGAAGGTACACAAAGTACTTGAGTTTTGCATGCATTTTTTAGTCTTATATTATGTTTAAAGATGCATTAAGGATTTCAAAACTAATCAACGTCTACATGACCTTGTATTTTACCGACAGCTCATCTTCAGCCGCTATGATACGGACAAATCTGGTACCATCAGCAGTTTTGAGATGAGGAATGCCGTCGCTGATGCAGGTATGCCTTCCTCTAGCAAGCTTTACATGTGTCGTATTTACTTTTCTGAAAGATGACCAAAACTTGTGCTAATGGTCTTAGGTTTTCAGCTCAACCCCCAGCTCCATGACATCATTGCTATGCGGTACGCCAGCGAGCACCTGTACTTGGATTTTGACAGCTACATTTGTTGCTTAGTGCGACTCGAGGGCATGTTTAGTAAGTGTACTTTCTGTTATGATATGACATTGGTAACTTAAAAAAGATGTTTCTGGAGACCCAGTACCAACTGAAATTGGGAACAACAGTGATTGCTTTGGTGGTGGAACATTAAAGTATAAGAATTTTACTGGGTGGGTTAGTGGTTCAAACCTGACATCGAGTTCTGCCTGTAGGAGGTTTGTATATACATTCCAAAGACTCCAAAGACATGCATTATGTTAACTGATCAGTGTAATATCACCCCAAGAGTGAGAGTGTCTGACTAGTAACATTTTATTGCAATGAATAGCCAGAACTGGGTACATCATACGGTCCAAAAGCGCTTTGCTAATGATCTACAGCTGGGCCCCCAAAGCTGGTACAATGCAGCCCCCCAAAAAACCTAATCTCCGATATTATCAGCATTATTCAAGAGTTGTTTGGTTTAAACACTAGGATGAAGTTAAACACTTTTTATCCCCACCCAATTCTACTCATCAGCCATTTCATATCAGCACATTGTCATAGATTTCCATTATTTTGTTACATTTGTGACATTTCATAAATTATTTCTAATTATAAATCTTTGCAAAGAGCTGGTTTTGCATAATGGTCTAATCCACTACAGTGCCTTTATGGTACATGTTATGCCTAATGAAGGTATCCGTTACTTAAAAAATTTCCATCATGGAGAATTAAGGCAGTTTTAATTGTTTGTTTGTTTATTTGGCTTCTTTAATGTCGCTATTGGTATCAGTGGCCATCTCAGCGACACACACAAGTTGTATGTCCATACACAAGTTCACCTCAAGACAAGTCATATATATATATACATATAAAACCCACACAGACATGGGGATGACATGCAGACTCCACACAGAAAGGACCCAGGCTGCTCCAGCCTGGGATTGAACCCAGGACCTTCTTGCTGTGAGGCAGTGGTGCTACCCAACGAGCCGCCCCTCAGTTTTGAATGTAAAATGCCCCCAACCTTGTAATAGCACTGTATACCTAATAAAGTGGCCAGTAAGTGTACTTCCCTAATAAATCTTTCTCAGCTTTATGTGAGCAGGTTTCCCCCAGGTCCAGGTTTTCTTCCCCTAAAAGTCCTGAATTGTTTTACAGGGGCATTCAAAGCCTTTGACAAGGACGGAGATGGCCTCATCAAGCTCAATGTCCTTGAGGTAAAAATCAACCAGTTAGAATGAAATATCTTAATTGATTTAAAGTGACGACTCATTAATTTCTTGTCTCTTGTTAACTGCAGTGGCTTCAACTGACCATGTATGCATAAAAAAGCTATTCAAACACTCATCACCACACCCAGACTTCTGCATTACATGCAAGAACTGGAACCCAAACTGAATCACCTCTAGCAGCTGAAGCTAACCTGGGAGGGTGAAGGTTAAGACACGTCCTGAGAGACACAAGAAGTTAAGAAGCTAATCATAAGAGTCCTGGTTGAAACAAAGTTTGACACAATGATTTTACCATTGATACCTCATATGAATGGTGCTCAGGCTGAATGTGGCTGCACTGAGCAGTGCAGGAGAGCAAAAGAAACCGTGCTTTTCATTGTATTAATATTATTTTAAGCGTTCCTCAGACCTCACAGCCCTGCACCCCTGAAGAGCACTGTGGTTTTGTGAGCACTGAGCAGTAAGGCTGGGTATCACTGGCTATCTCTTCAATTGATTTGATTCCGATTCACAAGGTCCCAATGCAATTAGATTTCCATTCTGATCCAGTTAGGAATATTTCAGTTACAATAGCAGGTTTTGTTTGAATATGAGAAAAGATTTTCAGTTAATTAAAATTGGAATTTTACAAAGAAGACCTACTATTATTAAAAACGTGTATCTCCATGTACAAGTTACCAGATCTTTAGTAATTTTTCAATGTTTCAATTAGTCAAGAGGAGGAAGGTCATTTTAACACAAATGCCTTCTCTAATGGAGGTTGTCTGGCATCTGCTGCTTTCTGAAAATCATCTCGCCGACTGGTTTCTCAGAGTGTGACATATTCCCACAGTATTTCTACTCCATGTTGCACAGCTTTGCTTTTGTCCAGCTCTTCTATATCGACACGGTTATTAAATCCAAAATGTATTTTATTTGATTGCATTGTATTTATATAAATCAATATCAGGTCGTTCAAATGAAGATTTTATTTAAGCCTACCCCTGCTGAGAGCATCTCACTCCTGAATTATTCTTTCATTATGGGACTCTTGTTTAGGTATAAGAGGAAAGTTGTCATTCTTATGATGGGTAAATCTCAATCACAGCTGTAATAGTCAAGAAGGTTCTGCACACCAGAATCCAATATCAAAAACCAACATAACGAAGCTGGCGAGCAAGGGAGAAAATGTTTAAAAACTGTTTTGAGTCAAATTGTGGAAACGTTCAAAGGGCTGAAAACGTGCATTTAGATATATACACATATTTGCTCACACTGTATATACATAAATAAAAAATTACATTAAAACCACCTGCCTAATGTTGTGCAGGTCCTCTTATGCCACCAGTGCTGCCCCCGTCAAGGTCTGGACTCCCATAAAGTAGTCATGTGGTATTTGGCACCAACATCTTAACAGCAGAGCCTTTAAATAGTGCATGTTACAAGGTGGAACCTTTCCACAATCTCACATCTTTGTCAAGCACTTGCCACAATGCTCGACTGGGTTGAGCTATAAGGAATTTTGAGGTCAGGGCAACACCTTAAACTGCTTATCATGGTCCACAAGCTTTTCACGAACATTTTTGCAACTTGACAGCCTGCATTACCCAGCTGAAAGTATGCCATCAAAGACGGAGCCCAATGTTTCGTGGCAGAACACACTCCAGAATGTCACACGATCAGAATTATTTCACCTGTTGATTGTTTTTATCTCACTCATATAACAATGTTGTATAATGTATGCATACATTTTTCCTCCAAGGCTTATCACTACCTTCATAGAAAACGTGATGTCTAACCTGGAAGGCACCATCAGAATTCCATCCCTGTTCCTGCACCTATCACAAACATATGTACAGTAATCAAAGCATAGTTTTCCTTGTGTTTATTGAAATCTGTTAGAATTCAGAATTAGAGGCTATTGAAAAATGCATGTTTTGCATATTCACCCACATGTTAATGTAACCATAAAGAATAAAAAAAAACTCTGAATGATCCACTGTACGGATTAATTTTCATAGAAAATACGTGGCATGAAAAGTGAAAAAATAACTAATTCTTCTCAAACACGTAAGAATATTAAGCAGATATAAACCTGAAAGTTACTGCTTATCTGCAAACTCTCAGACACAGGTTAGATCAAATTCTGGGTCAAATCATATAATGAATAACAAAACAATATGTGTAGTAGCACAGGTCAGATGCTGCCAATGAACATTTCATAAAAATACAGAAGGAAGAAAACACAAACTGCAGCACCACTGTGCAAACAGAAGTGCTACAGCAACCAAGGATATATATACCACCGCTTTGTTTCTATGTCCATTTTATCTGCTCCAGTTACCAAATAGCAGCACTTTGTATGTCTGCTATTATTGACTGTAGTCCACCTGTTTAGTTCTTCCCCTTTAATATGTTCTTTAATGGTCAGGTCACCACAAGACCAGAATTCTCAGCACCACAGTGTTCACTTTGCACTCTGTTAGACATATCTATCATGTTACTCCACCTTTTAGATGTAAAGTCAGAGACTGTAGCTAGTCTGTTGTTGTACAGTTTGTGTTCGTCATGCTCTAATTCTTCATCAGTGCCCACAGGATGCTGCTTAAAAGATGCTGGTGGCTGGACATTTTAGGTTGCTGGAACATTTCTGTCAAGCAGTGACACTGAGGTGTTTAAAAAATCCAGCAGCACTGCTGTGTCTGATGCAGTCGCACCAGGACAACACACACTAACATCATCACATCAGTGCCAGTGAAATGCTGAGAATGATCCATCACTCAAATAGTACCTGATCTGTGCTGGTCCTGTGGGGGTCCTGACCATTAGAGAACCAGGTAAAGGGGAAAAACAAAGTGTGTAATGAAACAGATGGACTACAATCTTTGAGTTTAGAACAAAAAGCATATTGTATTTAGTAGGTGAAACTGGACAAATGGGTATTAAAACAGGAGACGATCATATTTTTATGCCTTATCTACTCAATATAATCACTTAATTTTTAAATGACAGGAACAGTGCTGTTATTAGGACAGATATGACATTTTTGCCCAAACAGAATATGGTGTGCCGCTTGTGGCATGGCCTTCAGAAATGACATCCTCACTCCTGCTTCAGAACAAAACTAAAGTCATTTTGGATACATTTTACTTTCAAATCAACTGATTCCTGTCTGAAAAGAACACAAAGTCACCTTTTCCAAGCAGGCACATCCATTTGAATTATGTCCACCTGTGATGATCTCTCACCAGATATCCAGCAGCTAGGAGGATCAGACCCAGGTCTCTTGGTGCTTTGTGTCAGTCAGTTTTTACTGAAGATGCTGAAGAAGTCATCTGAAAACACGGTCTGTGTGCTCATTAACAGTGTGTGTGTACAGACACGCTAAGGTCTTGCTGAGGTTCAGTTTTAAAGCAAAAAGTGTTTCAAATTTGTCCCTCAAGCACCAATCCAGGGTCAGTTTTTATAAGGACGGGCACAGCGGATGATGGCACACAGGCACTGCAGTTGTAGCTTCTCTAAGTGATGCAGTTTGAGCATTCGGATCATGAGCTTTAGTGAATTTGTAGTTTTGTTCAGTAATAAAGGCTCTGTCAGTGGGCTCTAGGGAAGAATGATCCAGAGTGATTTCGTGCTGACGACTCAAGGTTTTTGGCTCCCTCTGGTCTGTTGGACTGGCCGAGTCTGGAGGATCCATACTGGATGTATCGCCATGACTGGAATCTTGAAAAGAACAAGAAAAGATTTAAAAATAATTAGACTTTTAATATTTAGACGGCATATTAAATGTCACTGTCAAATCTCCCTTCTTCTCCATTCTAAAGCTCGGCTCATCAAGTTTTTGTCATGTCTTGATTAGATTTAGGATTAATAAGCAGTTAAACAGGTGTGCCTAATGAAGCTGCAAACAGAGTGCATAATAGTTATATCAGTATACTACTACAACAACATAACAGTGAAATGTTTTTTTTCATGTTGTATTCCATTTTTTTCTGATTAAAGTTGCAGGGCACCTATCCAAACACACACAAACACAAAATAACAACAATAAACTATAATAATCATAATCTACAAGGAAAAGGTCCAGTCTACTGTTGTTTGAGTTTGGCTCAGCTTTTACTTGGAGGCAATTTTCACACTTTGGCCAAGGAACAAATTTAAGCTGAATGTTTAAAGTTCAGGGTGAGTTTGAAGCACAGCACTTACTCTGTATCTTCTGCAGAATCTCTATGCGTTTAGCTCTGAGCGAGGCCATCTCTGCATTTACCTAACAATACACATTCATCTAATAATGAAAAAGGGTGCATGAACACGTTTACAGTACATACATATGATCTAAAATACCATCAGATTTTCATACAAGTCTTAAAAGTACATAACAAGAACCCAATCAAACGATGTTGTAATTAATTTCTTGGAAACCATGGAAGTACGCTTATACACACACACCTCACAAATAGTAAGAGATACTTCAAAATAAAATTGCCCATCCTGAAATATCCCCGCGCACACGCGCGCGCGCACACACACACACAAAGAAAAATCATTTGATTTTATTTCATTAAACAAGATCATCAGAAAAATCATCAGGAAAAAAGTCAAAGAAACTTGGTTGATTACGCAAATTAGATGCAAACTCAATTATAGTGATTGAGTAATAAGTGAGGGTGAACAGAACCATGTTAAACTGGATGAGAGTGCCTCCACATTAACTGTTTAGTAGGGTGGATGATCACCTAGGAGTGCCAAAACACAATGACAGTAATGGGCATGGACAGAATCAGATTGCCCAGCAGTGCTTGTGGGATTCTCTTCATTTTAATTTAAAATATATATATATAAAAAAAGGGGATATTTCATTATGAGATATTTAATTTTGAAGCAATACAAATATCTGCATTTCTTCTCCAGGTTGTTCCAGGTGACCCTCCAAAGCCTTTACAGTTGTTGGTCAAGCAAGCATTTCAGATTCTCACTCTATAAGGAGGATCCACTGTGAGTTCGTGTTTTATGTCAACAGAGGATTCTGGTACAGACCTGCTGTTTGCACATTTGAAGGCGCTGAACCTCCATGAAGGCGGTTTGTAGAGCAGCCTGAGCTTGGATCAATCGTCCATCCACATCCTGCAGAGTTGTGTTCAATTCTTCCTCTCGCAAAGAGGTGGTCAACAAGTTACGAACTTGGCCTGAGCTTTGCCCTGATAGAGTTTTAGAAAAACAAAAACAATACAGTGTGCATTTTACATAGAGTAATTTGTCTGGTGATTTGATCCAGAGTAACAGAATGTGCAAACAGGTAAAAGTCCAATGATGAAAGTACTCAATAATCTACAATGTATAGTGCACTACTATTCATAACCTGTTACAGTAGAAACTAATGCTACGCAAAGACTACAATAACAATAAATACTAAGAGTTAAAGATGCAGTGTATATACAGAGGTGAACGTTTGTTATGTGCTTAAGGGTTTCACTGCTGGCATGAGATTCCAACACTACCAACTCCACCAGGAGCTTTGGGTCAAATGACTAAGAGAATAAAACCATGGGGAAGCCTCTGAGTAGGGACACAATCGCATCAAGAGGAACCAGTTGTGGTGATTTGGGCAGCTCAGAAGGATGTCCCTTAGTTGGCTCCCACTGGAGGTGTTCCAGAAACATTCCTCTATATATGCAGGCACAGAAAATACTGAAGGGATGAGAATGTCTGGGAATACCAGAGGAGGAGCTGTGGTCAATGATAGAGAAGGGTTGATCTTGTCAGCCTGTTGCCACAGCGACCCTCAACAAGACTATAAAGTCAATTAATGCCCTGCGACTGGAAAGGCCCTTAATTAGATCTTAAAAAAGTAGTTTTGCCAAATTTACAAGGCATTACACACATCAAGTCAAGTCCCTAATTAGCTCATTGTCAACTGTGTAAATCAAGGTCATGTTCATGCAAATAGAAGTCATAATAACATTATGATGTTCTTCCATCTGCTCCAATTCTTGTCATACAGAGTTGCTATACCAAAACATTTAGCCAAATCTTTCTAAATAAGAGGTGAAACATTTTTTTAATTTACACCTGATGTTGATTCACTACTAAATGTGACACACATCAAGATTTTTAACGGTCTTACCCAAGGCTACAAACACCCAGCAGCAAGCTTTGCAGCTAATGCTTTTCTGTTGCGTGTAGGAATTTGTACAACCAATCCTGCCATTAAATGCTCAAGTAACAAAAGTCACTCCTGTTTTTAATCACAACATCCTCGTCTTCAGTTGTTTATGGGAAGTCTTTTGGCTCTGAAATGTCGCTCTCCTCCATTATCCTTCCTCACGCTTATAAAGAGTTTTTGTTTGTTTGAGATTATTGCCATATCAGCAACATCTTGGATATTTTATGGCATCCACAGATACTGAAAAAACTATACATAATTATTTGTTCACATCATTTGTTTTAGACCAAAAACAAAAGTCTAAAAAGTTCTAAAAAGTTATCATTTTAACTGGTGGAATCTTTTAAAACAAATCCTGCATGTTCTCCACTCTATAAAAAGCATTTCTAAACACAAAGTTTTGAACATTCTAATTAAACATGTTTTATTGTAAGGGAAGCAACACAAAAATGACAGTTTGGGGACTGTAGCAGCCAGTATGTGTATTATAGATGTGTGGGTGAGAGCAGTATGACCTATATAATTCGGTACCTGGTTAAAATTGTCTGATCTTGTCTTGTTAAAAAAAAAAAAAAAAATCTCGGTTGTGTTTAACAATAATAACAGGAGCTATTTTATATAGTATGCTTTGGGGATTACTGGACCAATCTTCTTGCCATTTGGTTCTGGAGTAGTCTTTAACTTCTCTGTAAGCATCAGTCATTGGAATGTATCTCCAGGAAATATCTTTGTTTCTTGCTTCCTTTGCCAAGCGATCTGCTTTTTAATTTCCAGCTATGCCACTATGACGCCTTGGGTGTAAATAAATTGAGTGATAATTCGTTGGTCTGTTTTGATGCATTCCAGGGCTTGCATGCGGGATTTAAGAGCAAATCACGTAACGTTTTTTGTGGCTGATAACTATGTATCTAATGGCCAAAAGAAGTACATGAGCCTCTGCTGTAAATATTGAAGCATGATGAGTGGCCACATGAGTCTCTGTTTTTGATTCGTCTGTAAAAATGAAACTGTGTTTAGGAAAGAGGAGTTTAATAGTGTTGTACAACGATAGGCAGTCAAGAGGTGACATTTGAGGACTTTGCACCCCATTTGGTATTGGCTAGAACTTTTATGATGTTTAGAGAGTTGAGGCATTTGTTTTTTAGAAACTGGATATGGGTCTTAAAAGTAAGCTTGGAGTCTAGCAACAGACCTAAGAAACAGACTGACTTTTCTACTTTGATAGGTTCATTTTCTAAGAACAAAAGGGTGTAGCAACCTCATAGTGCCATATAAAGAGTAACAGTCCCACAAAAATAATCCTAAGGTAAACACCACTTGTTAAGGTTTTACATTTCTTACATCACACACATATATCATCATAGTGCCAAGCTGTACTTCTGTCTGTTAAATGGAGATGTCATTGGATGAATCGCAATCAGTGCTCAATTTTGGTGGGATCCTGCCAAAACAAAATGTGGGACCTCATATTTGGAACACGTGCATTGTGACACTTTTTTGGGGATGCAGCAACTTTGTGTTTTTTTAATATAATATAAAAATAAGTAATATAAATAAAGGAACTTTAATTAGACTATACTATACTGCGCACAGGAATTAGGGAATGAATGAAACATCCACTAATTTTTGTGAGAAGCGTAGTCCTTGCAGTCCTAGTAATTAGATCAGCAATGGAATTGTGCACCCTCAAACGTCAGGACTGTTAGGAGACAGCAAGAATTCATAACAGAAAAAACAACAACTGACTGTTAGACACTGTTAGACATAAGCAAGTCTATTTCTATTTTAACTGTTGTGTCTATGTTTCCGGGACCTTTTTAACCACTTGACAGATCACCCCACGGTCAGTGCTCCCCTGCCTCATGTTTTACAAATTAAGCACTCACTGCAATTCACTGTATTTATCCTATGTAAATGACACGGACTTACTCTTCTTACTTGTTGGAGGGTTTAAGTCCAAATGGCTTTCACATGGAAATACCTATAGAAGAAATTCAACGTCAATTAAAAGTAAAGCATCAGAATGCATTACATACCAGTGTTAATGCACTTTGTAGTTCTACTATAGTCCATTTGTTTCTCTAAATAGATTGCTCGTTCCCTTTATTCTGTTCTCTAATGGTCAGGACCCCCACAGTCCAGGTCCTTTTGGGGTTGTGGATAATTCTCAGCACTACACTAACTCTGATGTGGTTGTGTTTTAGTGTGTTTTGTGCTGGTATGAGTGGATTAGACACACAGTGCTGATGGAGTACAAATAGCCCACTTGCCATAAATGTCCAGCCACAAGCATCCTGTAAGCATTAATGAAGGATTAGATAATGACTAACACAAACTGTGTAACAACACATGAGCTGCTGCCTCTGAAAACATCTAGGAGGTGGTGTGTGATGAGAATGACCCACCACTCAACTAGGACCTAAACTCTGGGGTTCCTGACTATTAAAGAACAGTGCAAACGGGACTGATAGTATGAAAAGAAACAGATGAATTACAGTCTGTAAATTTAGAACTACAAAGTGTCAGGTGTCAAGTGACACAGGGATTAGTGAGTTTATAATACTAATATTTTCAACATACCCGTTTTTCCTGTTTTGCTTTTCGGACAGGGACGAGGTCGGCATTACTCTCCGACTGCTCAAAGCTAAAATCATCTGGCTGTTCAGCCTTAACACAAACTAAACCGTTGTCCAATATTAGGTCTGGTTGTGTCTTAAAGGCTGAATTTGAAGATGTTTCTTGCTCTGCCTTGCTGTCTACTTTAGCACTTTGATCCGCACTAGGCTCAGATGTTCTATGCTTCCTTGATGCACCTTTAGTAGATTTCCCACTTTCTGTCTGTACATTTGTTGTGGGTACAGTTTCCACTGGCAATAGCCTATGGTTAATTCTCGAAGTTCCACCGTCTTTGCTCTCAAGGCCTGGTGCTTCAGATGGCAGAGACCTCTCTGACTGTAATCCACAGGCATCTTTGTTTAAAGAAATTACAGAAAGAGGTACACTTCGAACATCAGACTGTACAGACTCCCACTGGAAGCCCTCATCCAACACAACTTCCTCAACTTCTTCACCCGGCACTTCTTTTGGCTTAGGGGGTAATGGGCTCACAAAATCAATTCCAAACCTTTAAAAGGAAGACATGGCAAAACATTAACGTTAGAGCTGAACACTAAATGGATCTAATTTCATCCTGCATTTACACGACATTCCATCTCAGGGATTGCTGTTATGTTATGCTATTATGTCCCTCCCACCCAGCCTTCCCTTACATGGGTGACTGTGCCTGTATGTGACGTCCACCCTGGCACTGATTAGAGCCTTTGACGCCACAATGGAAGGTTAGCATATTGCCAGTGCCACCTTAGCGCTTAA
Source organism: Parotocinclus spilosoma (assembly GCA_033117975.1). Lineage (NCBI taxonomy): Eukaryota > Metazoa > Chordata > Actinopteri > Siluriformes > Loricariidae > Parotocinclus > Parotocinclus spilosoma. The sequence goes on from JAVSBV010116917.1 coordinate 12,002, forward strand.
TGCTAGTCATATGTTACAAATTTTACGTAAAACTATCTTTCATTATCAGCAGATTTTTGTATTTATTTCAAGAAGTAACTTAAAAAAGAACTGCCAATAGTGAAATGATTTCAATTGATAAGATTACTCACTTGTGGTTACTAAGAGCATGCAGAAACAAGTTAAATAACTACAGGTACACGCTGTTTAACTTCTGATCTTAACTGACTGTTTGCCTTAAGGTCTTAAGAATTGTAAATGGAAGTTAAAATTTGTGTACATATGCAAGTTTATGGATATACAACATATTATTCGTGTTGAAGCTGACAAAGCCTGGAAATAAGATCAATGGCAAAGAGTATTTTAATCCAAGTTTGAAATATTTTGGTCCAATTGTCGACAGCATGTTATATCTGGTCATTATATGGTCACCATGCTAAAACAAGACACCTAACAGTGGCCTAAAACTTTTGCAAAGTACTGTACATTAAATTGTTAATGTTAACTGTAACATACGGACTCACCTGGGCATACCCTTCTCTCTTTGTAGCTTCCTATTTGTTGCTTCTAAATAAATCTCCTTCCAGTTCACCTTCCACTGGGCACTTTTAGAGCTGATGAGCTTCTGTAACGTAGGCTTCAGCACCCTGGACTCGCTGGATTTGTTAGGTCTCTGTGAGGTTCGGATCCCTCTGGCCACTTTCAGGTTGGGTTTGTTGGCTTCTGTTTTGCTGACAGATCTGCTCAACAGCGTTGGTAGAACGTTCTTGTTCTGAGATGCTTCAAGCCTTTTCAGGTGATCTTTTTCAGGTTCATTAAACGTGTCTGTAATTGATATCGGTAGCTTGTTTAGAGTAACTGTCAGCCTCTTTCGTGGAGAGAACTTGTGGGTTGTACATGCTTGGCTTACTTTGGAGAAAACTGTCCTACCTGGTGGACAAACTGGAGATGGCTTCTGTGGGTGACGTTCTAACAAACGAGGGATTGTTGATTGTTTTTTGTTGGATTTTCGATTGCTGTTTTGATGCAATCTGTCATGGTTTCCACGGCTATCTTTGTAACTGCCGACTTCCTCTACTGAAGCATCACTTATCACAAGCTCCTCATTCTCTGACTTACAGGTATTTGTCAGATTTAAAGACACATGATGCTGCACCAGCCGAGAAGTACAACGGGAATTGGTAGCTTTATCAGATGATGCAAGCTGACTCTTCCTTTCTTCATTTGAACTAGAACACCCGCCCTGAGTCAACATCATTAGCTTATGGTTTGCTGATGAAACATTTACAAGATCAGAGTCATATTGTTCATTTAATATTTTCTGTGATATGTTCTGCCAGGGAGAAGAAAATTCTAATTCAGGATACTGGTCACTTGTAAAGTCCATATCTCCCGTTACGCAACATGTTCCAGACTCTTGAGAGAAACTGTTCCAGTTTCTAACTTGAGTCAAAGTTGTGCTTTGGTCTCCTTGCATATTATAGCCATAAGAACAAACACCAGGTGGATATTGAACACTCTGTGTCATTTGGATACAGTTCTGACTGGCACTCCATGCCGGCTGCATCCAGCTTGTGACACCAGCTTGTGTTGGATCAAAGAAACCAATAAAAAATTTGTTTTGTTTTTGTCGATGAAATCCTTTATATCCCCTTTTCCAAACTTTCTTTTTCTGTTTCTTCTTTTTCTTCTGTGGCCTGATTTGAAGAGAAAGCAATAGTTTAGCAACAAATAAAATGTCCAGAATTTACATAATTAGAAATAGAATAAGTGTTAGCGAACACATGTCTGAAGCTTGCTTCTTTAGCTTTGCATTAAAGGATGAGACTACTAAGCCTAACAAATGGGGGCAGTGTATAAATGCTGCAGTATAAAAAGTAGACCAAATCTACAAATGTTTTTGATTTTTTTCCTGAAAGTGTGGAAAACGCACATGAAATAAATGTTTTATTTCAATGCAGACTGTATTACCACAAGATGTTAATTTCTTAATAAACATCTCCTCCTGTATTTCGGGCATGAACATTCCAAAAAATAGTCGGAACACTGTTTGGGAAGCCTCATGTTAAACATGTCCCGAAGTGGCGGTGTCTTCACTGGACTCAAAGGCATCTAGGATGGACCATCACACAGTGGAAACATGGATTGTGTTCAGACAAATTAGTATTCTAGGTTCTTGCTCTGAACAAAAAAAGGGCTATCCAAACTTTTATGAGCAGAGCCTTTTTAAGTCCAGAGCCTGATTCTGTCATGGTATGGGGTCGGGTCAGTGCCCTTTAAAAAGATAATTTACAATTCTGTGATGCAGCATTAACACAAGTACATTGAGATCTTCAAGCAATATTTAAGACATCCTATTTTCCAGGGACATCCAAACACATCCAAACAAGACAATACAAAACAACATGCTGCACACATTGCTGCAAAAGAAGAGCGACTGGACTGGCTGTAGTCCTCACATGTCCTTAACAGTGAATGTAACCAAAATGTAACAACAATGATCCAGTACTGTTGCACATCTTAAGATGTGTTTGCAGGGAGAATGGGACCAAATAACACCTGAAACAGTAAATCGCTTGGGATCCTCTGTGACACATGGTGAAATGGAATGGCAACTTTAGTGTTAAAGTGTTAAATGCTTTACCATCCCAACTTTTTTAGGGATGTGTTGCAGGCCTAAAATTCAAGAACTGATATTTATTAACAAATGAAATGAAGTTGACCAGACAAAAGGTGAAATATTTTGGAATTGTTCTATCTGAGACTCAAAGTAAATGTACATTTTTGTTATTGGCATTTCACCATGCTGTCTCTGTTTTTTGATTTGGTGTTGTACCAAAAAAGTTTGAGTCAGATTTGAAAATGACAGTCCGGGCACGTTAGGTTTTGATAGCTACGGTAGTTAGCGTATACGTATAGCGTAGCGTATAAGTGGAAACAATAACACAAACAACTCATAATTACAAGCACAAATGCTAAGTGTATAGGGCTGACTGGCAATTTACAGAACGTATCCCAAAATATAAGGGCCATTTGTTGTAATGGCTATTTAAAGGAAGTTTGTTGTCATGACACCCATTGCATGTCCTGCCAACAACCACTATGGATGGAACCAAATCGCCTTTAGCAACAAATCCAGGTTCAATTCGGGATCTGACAATGGTGAAGTTCGAGTATGGCAATGCTGTCTCTGCTGTAAAGAGACACACTGCCCCAACTCCTGGTGTAATAATCTGGGGAGAATCACATCAGTCAGCCACCCTTAGAAGTGATAGAGGTGAGACTAATAGCTCATAAGTGATATAAGAAGGATATCCTGTGGCCTTTATTAACGTTTCTGTTATCATGTCCACACCCCCTGTGTTTCCTACAAAACGTTTCTCGTCTTTGAAACAAACCGTTGCTGATCTCTCTTGGCACACAAGGCATTCATTTTGTCGTCTTTGTAATCTAGAGTAGATTCCTCTCCTCCACTTCGCCTCTTCTGTTCCAGGTTGTAGATGCTAGTCCTGTGCTCCGTTGTTCTGACGTGACGCTCATACAACTGCAACTCTGCAAAAGACAACTCACACGCCCAACACTTATGCATGTGAAGCCTGCGAGAAGAAACAGAACATAACCTTAGAACAGTATGTACTGTAACGGAGTGGCAAAGCAAATCATAACCAGGTTTTTATTGATTCTTTGAATAATGCGGTAAAAAACGTCAAACACGCTAAAGCAAACCTACAAGCCCTCCTGCCTCTTCATGGCTCTATGGTGAACATGGCTGTGCATATGCCTATCCACTTTTTGTTCAGAGAGAAACAGAAATATTTACAGCACATTTCACTTTAATCAATTTAGAGTTGTTTCGTACAGCACTTAATCAATGACTTATTTTGTAATCACCAGGTATCCACAATAATGCTCTTCTCACCACTTCTGAAAACGTGCTTATATTCATGGCATATGCAGTACTGTGCTAAAGTCTTTCACCATTACAATAGTTGGAAATGGTACAATGACCATTAATACAATAATACATTTTCCTAGTGTTCTTTATTCTAATATTCAGCACATGTTGACCTTTCCACTCTGTTCACATTCTAAAAAAAAGTGTTTCTTGACTGCTACCCTTCCAAAAAGGCATTCCTAATGAAAACCTCATCAGACTGTACAAGGGACAGCTTGGCATCCTATGAAGCGGCAGATGCTGTTATTGGAGGTCACACCAAATACTTGCAGTAATTTATTACTTTTTTTTTCATTTAGTTACTTTAATACTACATACAAATTCCCTGTATTTTGTGGCATTATTCTACATTTTATCGAATGGTGGCCTAAGACTTTTGCACATGGGAATTCATGGTTATTTTTAAATGTACTTTTGTTTCATGTTTTAGCCCCGCTTTTCCAACTCAAGGCTGGATAGGGATCGTTGTTACCACCTCCCCCTCCCTCAGACACAACTAATGCAGTATACATGACTATATGGCTATGTTCTAACAGCAGGCAAAATGGACTAAATCCAGGTCTCAGGGTAAGGTGGATCAGCTAAATCCAATGGGTCCAACTTTTGAATGATCGTTATTGCATTTCAATCTTGAGTCCAATCTTGAGTATTTGAGTCCACTCAAACAGAATCAAATCAGTCCTTTCTCTACATGCCTGGGCAGCTCAGTGGGTAGCAAGAAGGTCCTGGGTTTGATCTCAGGGTGGAGCAGCCTGGGTCCTTTCTGCGTGTGTTTACTCTGGGTACTCCGGTTTTCCATGTGGGGGCCTAGTTGTTAAAATACTGAACTATGGACCAGAAGTTCCATGGTTCAAATCCCACCTCTGCCACAGTTGGGTCCCTGAGCAAGTCCCTTAGCCCACAATTGCTTGGATTGTAAGACTGTATTATTGCAATAAATTGCAAGTTGCTCTGGAGAAGGGTGTCTGCTAAATTACATATTATTACATATTATTAATTACAAATAAACCAAAACAACATCTACATGCCTAAATAAAATCTGCACTCTGATTGGTTACTAGGGAAAGATAAGTTCTGCTCTTTTCATTCGATTACTTTAGGATCCTCAGTGGGAAAGCCCTTGAAGGCACATCGGCCCCTGAGAACCAAAGGATTGGGTTACTGCACTCTGGTGTGGATTAGGCATGGTGGGACTGGTTTCTGTTGATAAAAACCAGTAAAGTAATGCTGAAGTGGAGAAACGCTTTAGTGTGTGGCGATGGAACCAGTACCGGAATCTCTACATGCCCAACTCAAATCTGCACTCTGATCAGGGAACAGGGAAAAGCAAGTTTTGCTCTTCTCGTTCTGTATCCAATTAATAAACATGTTTTATTTTGCAAAATCTGATGTTAAGATGGTACAAGTGTATTTTTGCCGACTTACATAACTTAGTTACTACTGTTTAAAATACTTTTTAACAGACAGAAATATTTTAATAATGTGTTCATATAAAAAGCATAGAATTAGTTATATTCCGTTGACTTTACATGATGACTCTGATTAGGTGTGAGAAAAGATGACCACCATCGTTTGGCTTCCAAAAGTTACACTGCCTTAGTTTTTCTAAGACTATAACAAAATAATCAATAATCCTTTTAAACTCTGGACCCAGATCAAACCACGAAAAGTCTTGGTCTTGATGTCCCGCTCTTAATCTTGACTACCACACTACATACAGGAACGACAGGTCATGTGTAAGAGAGGGGAGGTCGGTTGGGGTCATCATCTATCTCTGTTATGGACTGGACGGTCATATACCTGCACCCAGTGTTCTCTGTGATAGACACTGTACAGCCACAATCCTGCCCAGAACAAGCCAGGATAAAAAAAATCTAATAAAATACAGTGAATAAATGTTGCTGATCTCAGAACAGCTCAGTCTTTACTCTGCACATAACATTACATAACATAACATTCGTTATTAACAAGTTTGTTTGCATTTTAAAGTATCACTACAGTGTAACAGCCTTCTCGAACAGAACTGATATGACTCTCAAGCACATAAGTCACTCTAACATACATGTGAGTAAATAAATAATCATGTTATTAAACTTAGTTACCCCGCTCAGCTTCCACGCGCTAGCTCCATCTGGGGAGGACGCCTTAATGGGTTTGTTTATAATTTACCCTGCCTGTCAGTCAATCTGATCTGGGATCAGTTACTATTAAGTTTAAGGCTTGGTTTAAACCTATACTCGCGCTATATAACTGATCTCAAATCATATCTAACGGTTTCATAAGTTTCATCTCCACTCGTTTCCGCTCTTCTTCTGCTTCTGGTTTTGAGAGTGACGGATTGCTGTATGGCCACTCGTAGCGCCAACTACAGTATACAGGGGTATGCTGTTTAAAATGTCTTTTTACGCCATTTAAGTATTTTAAAGCATGAACGGAATAAAGCACTCATATAAACACATAATATATAACCTCCGATTTATTTATATAACGTTTTTTACAATGGTACATTTCTTAAAGCAGCTTTAAAACATTGCATTATCTTATAACTCCAAACTCCCAATTGGAAAAGACTGGGGCAGTGGCAAGGAAAAAAAACCTAGCCGTTGTAAGGAAGAAACCTTGGTGATTATTTTATCCGATACAGAGAGTCATTTTAGGATCCTCAACGGGAAAGCCTTGGAGGTACATCGTCCACTGACAACCAAAGTGCCCTCTGGTGTGGTCCGGGCATGGTGGGACTGGTTTCTGTTGATGAAAACCAGAAAATCGATGCTAAAGTGGAGGAAAATCTCAGTGTTTGGCACTGGAACTGGTCCTGGAACATAAGCTTGGAAAAAAAAGAGAATTTGTAGTTACTCATTTATTAAGAGCACAGTGTTTATTAACGCAAACTCTGGCAGAATTAACTATATCAGCATAGCTAGAAAGAGAAGAACCAGAAGGTCACAAAGCCAAGAGGGATCCTGTGATACATCAGAAACCCACCTCCCCAGCAATCAACAAACCTCAGTGATCGCACTAAGGAGGCAAGAAAACAGCAACTCAAAATCCCAGATCATCATAAATCTCCCAGCTCTGCCCTTGGGCTAAGGCAAAAATAGTCAGGATCAGGAGGACTGGATACTGAAATGAACAAATCAAACACATGAACAAGTCTCTAGTTTGTTTAAATTACACTCACTTTATTAGGTACAGCTATTCAACTGCTGGTTAATGCAAATATCCATTCTAGAAACATTACATCACAGCAACTTAAAGCATTTAGGAATGTGGACATGATGGTCAAGATGACCTTCTGAAGTTCAAACCGAGCATCAGAATGCGTCAGAAGAAAGGTGATTTAAGTGAATCTGTAGTTGTTTGTAATGTTAGCATTAGACAACCAGTATTTCAGAAACATCTGATCTGCTAATTTTAGTCGTTTTTTAAGTTATTTACCTTACAAGGCATTAATGTGGCATTTCTCTAAGACTAACATTTGGGACTGATGATTATATGGTTAAGGTACTTGGCTTTGGATCATAGGTTTCAGGGATAAAATCCCTCCTCCACCAATCTCACGCTGACCGGTCGCTGAGCAAGGCTCTAGTTTGTTGTTTGATCTAGATTTATGTTACACTTTTCACAAAAAACAGGGGCTATTTAATTATGTGAGATTTCATTTTGAAATATTCTCTATTTTTTGTGAGCAGTATATTTTACTCCGTCCCACTGGATGGCGTTGAACGCTGCACTGATATGTGCGGATTACGCGGAAAAAACATTAGCAAACAATCTAGCTTCCGTATAATTTCCCTGTTTTATATTTTATATAAGAATTTAGAATGTGTAAGGACTGTGTGCAGAAACAGTATCCTGACAGGGTGAGTTTCACATCTGTTCTCGCTAACATAGCGTTTCGTTTATTTGGCTTTTTACACTGCTTATAAACATTAGGAGATACTTCAAAATGAAATCTGCCATTAAGAAATATGCCCTACTTTTTGTGAGTAGTGTATTTGGTTAAGCTATAGTTTGGTGTGTATATTTTAAATATGATCTGTATATGGTTTCTAAGCGATTTGTTGTTTTTGGGACATACTTTTTTTCTATCTATATATATATATATATATATATATATATATATATCTCTCTCTCTCTCTCTCTCT
>JAVSBV010116958.1:0-20075 GCA_033117975.1 Parotocinclus spilosoma
ATTTGGAATAAGGCTGTAATGTAACAAAATGTGGAAAAAGTAAAGCGCTGTGAATACTTTCCGGATGCACTGTATATAACATGTATTGTGACTCCTCAGCAACAGAGGCAAGTGAGAAAGACGAGAGAGAAAGGAGGCAAAGTATTATCAGAACTAAATTCAGACTGATGCATCTTTAGAATATCTTTAGAATATACTTTTAATGATAATAATCAAACCCTAATGAGCGTGTATCTCAGATATGAAATGATTCAGAACATGCACACAAACGCTCTTTATGGCTGGCTGAATTTAGGGAATTTGGAATCAGATTGCAAATGCTGAGAAAACCATAGACTCGAATGCTTACAAGGAGCCAAAATTCACCTCCTTAGCCTTTCCTTAAACTTCTTTTTTTTCCCTTAACAGGCGGCAGTCGATTCAGCCGGTTCTCAGTTGGTACATTCCTTAAGAGCGCATGATTAAAACATACTCTATAGTCACCTCCAGTTGCTTTGTATGCTGAGCTTTGGTATGTTCTCCATATCTATGTTTCCTCCTGCTAATGCGAGTAGGTGGATTCAGGCCCAAGAACTGAAGGTGTAATGGTGTGATGCCCTGGATAGGCCGACCTGCCAGGATTTACAGTAGCTATAATTGTAAATGAACTGATGAATGAATAATGGAGTCTCTTCAGCTCACATAATTTACTGCAATAAAAGCAACTTTTAAAATGTGCTAGCCCCCGGTGTTTGGACTCGGACTGTACTCCACTGTGTTCGGGGTGAGAAACGGTCCACTCTGAAGCAACTGCTGATAATCTATAGCACGCTACACGCTCGTTCGTCTTCCACCCCTGACATCTCGTAACACTGAAAGGGTCTCTGGAGGGACCAGTGTGTGTGAGTCTGTGTGTGCCTGCGTCCATATGTTTCAGCAGGGGAGAGGAGGTCAGGAAGTTTTTTTTCTGCCGAGTCTGCAAGCTGGAAGCTCACTCCAGTGAGGGAGGAAGTGAAAAAGAAATGCCCCAGGCCATATGGTCTTATGTTCCACCTCTCCATGCACAATAACAACACCACTGCTTCAGTCAATACCAACAGTTTCGGAGTCGAGATTTAGGACTAAATGTTATCAGTTCAATTATCTGATAGGAAAAGGGTAGCCAAGTCAGTTTTATGAAGCCTATCTTACAGAAGTTAAAGGTTTTCATGTGGAAAGGAGTGAATTAAAAAAAAACATAACTTACTGTATTCTGTGCCACTTGATTACACATAACAAAGTTGCACAATGGTGACTCAATGGTTAAAGCTCTGTACTACTCAGAAGGTTGTAAGTCCAAACCTTAGTTTCATCTTAGCTCTATTTAGGACCTTTTACTGCTCAACTCAGCTGTTGGTCACTCTGAATGAGGTAACCACTAAATATTGTATTTATCCTCCTGAGACCCGGACTTTTGCTTGATGTGCATTTTAATTTCACCTAGCTATTTGTGAGTAACAGAACATAAGTATTTAAAATAAAATGTGTCTTTGTACAAGATGTCCTCATATGAGTACTTGAGCTTTACGGATGTTGTAGCTTTCTATTATTGCTAATATTGCAGATATGTAATGTCCACATATGAGGACGCAGGGTCTCAGTAGGATATATATGACGCTTTTAACAATGAAGCATTGTTTTAAATGCCACAGCAGAAATCGAGACTCTTCAGACCAGGCAACATTTTTTCAACCTTCTGTTGTCCAGTTTTATGGAGACCGTATGAATTTTAACCCTAGTTTTCCATTTCTGACAGAAGAAGCACCTAGAGTGTTTGTCTGCTGCTGTAGCCCATCTGCTTCAATATTCAATGTGTCGTGCATTCGGAGATGATCTTCTTTATCCCTTGGTTGTAATGAGCGCCTATTCGAGTTACTGTTGTCTATCCATTAGCATGAACCAGTATGACTATTCTCCTCTGACCTCAACAACACTGCTGCTCACTAAATACTTTCTCATTTTTGTACCACTTTCTGTAAATTCCTGAGATGGTGAAAATCCCAGTAGATCTGTTTCTGAAATACCATGCAAAATCACTTCAATCACTTTTCTTCCATACTGATGCTCGGTTTGAAATTCTAGAGCTTGTCTTGACCACATCTACATGCCTTAATGCAATAAGTTGCTATCATGTGATTGGCTGACTAGATATTTGTGTTAACAAGCAGTTGAATAGGTGTATCTAATAATGTGGTCAGCAGGTGTATGAATGATGTTAATAAATACAACCAGCCAGGAGATCAACAGAAGCCAACAAACGGTTTCGCTTTTAAAACTGACTTTGTGTTCAGCAGAAAATATTCTGGTAATGGTTATAAAAGAGAGAAGCAGAGAGAGAAGCAAAGAAGAGAGCAGTGGAAAAGTGGAAGCAGAACTTTACCAGATGCCGTCTGAGTTCCTGAGAGAGCTGGTAGAGCGTGAACGCGGTTTCATTACAATGCTCATTATTGCTTCCTCACTTTTTCAGTATTGCACCTCGTTGACTTTCCTTCTACCCTCCTGACATGCTCCCAGGAGCTCCTGCTTAACCTCTCTCTGTGTACAAACGCAGGCTCGTGTACGCTTCAGCACTTTCTGCCTGACTTTGTCTAATGTCTCTGTCCTACATGCAGTCTGTCGCTGGCTGACTGCAGGTTAAGTGTGCTCCGGCTCATGTTTCCACTCTCTCCTTTCTCTCTCTCCCTCTCTGGGTTACTGTGGCCAGGGAGAAAGGAGTGTGAGGGACAGAGAGGGGTGGTGCTCTCCTACGGGGCAACGTGTGTACCACAGACCATATATAATACTGTATAATTGTACTGTTTCTCAGAGAGGGAACTGGTGTGACTTTAGGGAATGCGGAATGTGCGGAGTGCGGAGGGGGGCACGTTCACAGGGATACATGGAGGACACACTTAAGCACGCACGCACGCGCACGCAAACACACACACACACACACACACACACACACACGAACACAATGGCACACAAGAAAGCAGGATTAAATAGGAGGAATGAGGAGTAATAACCTAAACACTGTTACCTCCCGTTATTAAAGAAAACACAATTTCACAATTACAGTCTAATATTTAATATTTAAGACAGAAGGTGTGTGAGTGTAGGGCAGCCCAACAGACTGTATTTGATCTAATGAAAAGAAGCATGTTACGAATAAGGCAGCCATTATTTAAACTCTCAAGGCTTTAAACTCTTTTAGTCTTATCTGAGCACTAGCTGTCCTCAGGCTAAGCCACACTAGAACGATCTTTCACACAGAGCCGTGTTAGCGCACACACAGGAAACAGTCTGATTAAGAAAATGATCAGAAAAGAGATGTGATGCATTATCTACAAATGCAGACCAGGGAAGTCTTCTGACTCACTTTACTGAGGCAAATGCCCCTGTAAAATGTTGCTGTGCCCCACTAAAATCACGGTTAAAAAGTACTTTATCCTGAATTGCTGAGCAAAACAACAGGGCGCGCCATACAAGAACCACATGACTACAGACACCACATTTCCCATAATACCCCAGCGTCTTTCCAAGCGACTGAGTGGGTAAGGGTTTAAGTCAGAGCCCGTTTCTTTTGACTTGTCACATGGAGTCAGCCACGTAGAAAAAGTACATATTAGACCACTAAGGCAAATGCAATAAGTATATTATATTATATTATATTATATTATATTATATTATATTATATTATATTATATTATATTATACTAGATCATATTATATATCATATCATATCATATCATATTATATTATAGTCTTATAGTCTTGGTTCATGCCCCATCGCATGACCATGGTTTGTAGTTTTGGGTGACCATACACCCTACTGAATAGTCAATATGGGGCACTCATAACACACTGCTGTTCACTCCCATGAATTGTCTCATTTGCTACTCAATAACCATAATTGATTTTGCATCTCATTTGCATAATTGAACAACTTTCTTTGTAATATCTCCTAATTAAATGTCCTCTAATATAGTTATAGTCGATTCCGGTTAATGGGACCACATCGAGAAGTGATCGTTTTGGTCCTAATAACCGACTGGTCCGATTAAACAAACATGCCCTATGTTACAAGACGGGTATGTTATGTAACATATTACGTTTTTTAAACCTTTATTGTGCGATTTACACGTATAATGAACGTACAAACAAGAACTACTGTTGCTTACAAACTTTATTCATTGAAAAATTAATTTGCAAACAAAGTTTTTCGAAACGATCTACAACACAATGTATAGGTACTCAGCATGCGAAGCATAATAGGCTACTGTAAAAAACAAGTTCTTTTACTAAATTACAGTCAACGTTTGAAGAACTTATCCAGTGTTATCTGCCGCGCTTTTGCAGTGGCTAAGTGGTGACTTGTAGCTTGTTTTTGTAGTAAATGGAAATATTAGGCAAAGACCTGTAGGTGGCAGTAGAGGGCTGGGGGAGTTAATTCACGTACATTATATATATATATTTATTTCTCATCAAGGTAATGCCCACTGTAGTGATAAATCACATATCCTATTTAATTGCTATTTAAATGCTCCTAAGACCAGAAAGCACAGGGCTGTACCCCTCTAAATTCTTCGTGTACCTCAGTACAACAGCAATTCTGACAAACACAGCCTGACAGCAAATGAACACCAATTTAGAGACATCAAATACCCAGCCCTCTGTATCGTCAGAAAATTCTGCAGATACCAAAACCCAAAAGCCACAATTAAATGAGGTCACAATGACTCTCACTGATGAAAGGTACAAATACACACCTCTAACTTTCTTCCTTTGCTTATTTTTGTAGGCTGATTTTTTTCTCGTGTTTATATTGTTTAGACTTATCCTTAATGTTGTGCAAAATAGCCTACTGTTCTTGATAGTTACCGTTGCTTGGTACTACATCAGCAGTTCCTCAACATCTGAAGGTTACACATGCAATTCTAACCTTCTTTAAAAGTATCACTGATTGAAGGCTGATAAAACTGTCTAGTGTGAAAAGCACTGTCAGCAGGACAGTCGTGTTGAGTAGGTTTTTATATTTTTATTTTAAATATTTCTATTGCCACCTACATATTGGACATGTTTTATCAAACTTATTACAAACCAGGGCGTGTATAATTATTTTATGAGCCTACTTTAAAAAATTGAAGGCGCTGGATAAAATTGCTGTTTAAACTGGTGGGGTTCCAAAAGCTTCAGAGTCTAATGGCTTACTAGAACCGGACTTTTTAATCTAATGGCTACAGTTTGCTCTCATGACCTTAAAAAGATAATAAACTGTGCTATTAGGACAGATCATTTAAACTAAAACAAGTCAGTCTTTTTTAGGTTACTTTTTATGCACTTATTAAAATACATATACAAAAATATTTATACACAAAACTAAGTATATATGTGTATATGGCATATGCTGCCAAGTATACGGAAAAGTTTAAGTATATTTGGCCTTTACGTGTACTTAAACGTTACACCTGTCTTATGCACATATACATAAAAAGTCTATCTAAGTCTATCTATAAGTTTATCTTTCTTGTAATACTTGTAATTAATATTTTAGATATAGATCAAGACACACTTAATGTAATTAAGTATTATTGCCCTGTACATAAAGTTTCGGATATTAGTTTGGGATAAAAATTTGGAGTTATGAAGCAAATAATGATGTCTTTAAGTATGTCCTATGAATTTCTGTATGTGAAGCTTAATAAATAAATACAGAAAAATAGTGGTATACTTGGAAGTGCCAAAATAATATAGAAGTAGCAAAATATAAGTACCAAGTTCACTCCAAGAAAAAAGTATACTTGTAGTATAAGCTAATAAATTATTAAACTAGACTCCCTTATCCAGAACAATTTGCAACTCATACAGTCTTACAATTCAAGCAATGGTGGGTTATAATTAAACGTACACTTTTATGAACTAAAAAGTATGCCAGATACTAAACTTACAAGTATAGCACTAATACATTGTGGTTAGTTTATTACATAATGCGTTAACCTTGCTTAAGTTTACTTACTAATATGAACTTTAAGCATACTTTTCATAATAGTATACAACCTGAAGGACAAACCGTATACCTTTATAAACACAAAACTTCATTGCTTGGTATGGCTGAAAGTTTAACAACTTTGAAATAGCTATCTATAACAATTTTATCCCTGCCTCTTTGACGTAGAAGTAAGCAAAATTGAGGCTTAACCATTTAGTAAGACAAACAACCATTCCATTAGCCGTCATGGCTGCCATGCTTCTACATATTTTGGCTATTGATAGCAGGGCGCTTCCAAAACATATGGAAGTGCCGCCAGCTGTTTCACTGCTACATACAGAGAATAGCACACATTCCAATTCAAAGCTGCATGAATAAACCGGTGTGCTACACAATCCTATCAGAAAGCTTAGCAACCACAAAGAACTACAACTCCCTTGTAACAAATACATCAGGCCAACTAGGTATTACAGAGTTTAAAAAAATATCACTCAGGATTAGTACATGAAAAGCACTGTCTCAAAGTGGGCTTACAGAATTTAACTGGTTTAAAAGTTTCCCAATCATACAGGCATGCCCGTACTCCACTAGTAGGTCTTTTGTATTCAATATGAGGTAACTACAGAAAAAATAAATAATCTTACAAAAAAATGTCTAAAAATGATAAGAAGATATAGGCTATATCTGGAAATTTCTGCTGCAATATAAACAGTGTTGCTGGCTGAAGGGTTATTTGGTTTGGACCACATTACAAAAGGGTCTAATGTGCAGAGCTGAAATAAATCGTTAGTAGTTTATGTATCCTTTGTTTTTTAGTGTAGAAAGCAAAATTTTGGCATTTAGTTTTTTGACCTTGGGAAGAAAAATGACTCAACCCAAGATTATTGTACCTAATTAAATCCTTATAGATCTTATACATACTGCTTCTATTAAAATTCAATTACCGATCTACACTTTCACATTGCACATAGCCGCTGTTTTTATTTTGTATGTCACTTGTTAATGTGTCTTCTCTTGTCTGTATTTTGTTGAACTTCTCAACTTTCATATTTCCTTTGTCCAGTTATTGTTCAGATATTGCCTTGTATTTGTCTTATGTCACCATTTGGAAGCAAAACTCTGGAGCTACTGTATATCAAATTTTAATAAACTAAAGCTATTAGTAGGTTACAAATAAAACGTATATATGGGACCTGAGCATCCATGGTTAGTCCTGAAAAATCCATTGTAACCAGTTTAACATCATAATGTAGACCACTATTAATTTCTTTGTTGTATCAATATCAATATCAAAGTCAAAGTTATTTATATAGCGCTTTTTACAATGGTGTCTCAAAACAGCTTTACAATATTTTATCATCTTAAAAGGCCAATCCCAAATTGAGCAAGCCTAGGGTGACAGTGGAAAGGAAAAACTTCCTGAATGTACATTTAAATTTATGAAATTTAGCAGAAGCCCTTATCCAGAGCGATTTACAATCTTTCAATCCAAGCAATTGTGGCTTAAGGGCCTTGCTCAGGGACCCAACTGTGGCAGAGGTTGGATTTTGAACCCTGGACCTTCTGGTCCATAGTCCAATACCTTAACCACTAGGCCACCACAGTCCCGTAGAATGAAGGGATGTAGAAGAAAGAAACGTTGGGAGGACCAAGACTCAAAAAGGGACTTATCCTAGATGTTAACTGAAATAGTTAAGTTTGTATTAACAGTAAAACAAAGTAAATAATAACAATTAAATTAAATAATATAAAAGATTTGAGACATTGTGTCCTCAGAGGGAAGTCTTTGGAGTGTGGCCCAGGCATGGTGGGACTGGTTTCTGTTGGTGAAAACCAGAGAGTGATGCTGAGGTGGAGGAACATATAAGTGTGTGGGGCTGGATCTTGTGTGTGAGAGGGAGCATTTCTTCAGCAATAGATGTATTTTCATTCATGTTTCTACAGAACACTAGGGTTACACACAAATTCTTACCACAGCTGATTCTCAAAGTAGAGTTCATGATTTTTGAGCACAAGTGCCTTGCGGGCTGTTCTGCACCATTATGCTCTTTTTATGCAGACTGGGGGAGGGGTGAAAAGAAGAAGAGTGTTTTTGCGTCTCACCGTCACATGACAAGTAAAATTATGCTTATGCCAGAACGGTGGTCTTCACTTCTATTCACAAAGTGGGCAACAGCTGTACCTGATTGTGAATGGTTAAGAAAAACTGTCTTGATTCATTCATTCATTATTTACTAATTAAGACTGTTCTGAGGCAAGTTACCAGAAATCAGACAGCACTAAATTAAAAATGCACTGGAAACACGTCACCAAGATCTGTGGTCAGATTAACAAAAGGTCAACACTGTAAATACACTAGTGATACAATCACAGGACAAATGAAGACTAGTCTAGCAGTGTTATTAGTACCCCGATTTGATCCTGTCCCCTAACCCCCCCCCCCCGTCCCGTCACCGTGCCGGTTCATGCAGCTCTGATTCGCCACACTACTCACATCTGTTTCTCACTCTCATGTTTCCCTGCTGTTTTTATTTGATCCTGATTTTGTGTCTTTTCATCATTTTTCTACATTTTTTCTGGGTAGGGCTACCAGATCTTTTCATTATTATTATTTTACTCAGCTGCTTCCCCATCTCCAGTTTAGTTTTTCTGTTTTCAAATTTATTGGTGCTTGTTCGCAGGTTTGTTATTGTCATTTTTACGTCTTTATTTTTATTTAGGACTATGCCTGTCCCTATTCGTGTCTCAATTCAATTCAATTCAATTCAGTTTTATTTATATAGCGCCTTTTACAATAGACATTTAATTAGTTGTGTACACTGCTCAGAAGAATTAGGGGATTTCATTAAGGCCCTAATTTTTGTTAGCAGTGTATTATTACTGGTTCCACAGTTGAGTCTCTAATCCTGAAAGCCTTGTGAAAATGCTTCTACTTAGCTTGTTTCACAATTGAATCCAATGTTTATCATTACAAATCATAAAGTCTGCTTAATGATTTTAGTGCAAAATTCGATGATCCATGCTTTCCCAGCAGAATTTCACAATTTCACAAAAGGCATATTCCGATGTTGGATGCTTGGCTTTGTTAGTCTTTAAGTGCCCCACAAATAATTGATGGGGGTTTTGTCAGATTTCAGTGCTGGTGCAGTTTTCAGAGGCAAACCATTTCACCTACTGTGAAATGTTTAAATGTATAACATATTGTCTTGTTTAACTTAAGAACTGAGAAGTAGAGCGTGCTACTTGTCCTTTACCACTACATAGTGTTCGTGTGGTTGTAGTTTTGGAAAAATTTGGTTTATATTTTGTCATTTAGCAGATGCTTTTATCCAGGCCAAATTACAACTGATACGATCTTACGATCCAACTTATTGTGGGTTAAAATCCAAAAGTGGTTTGGCGACTTCGTGACTCTCGAATTTGAACCACTGATCTGCACAGTAATACAAATTGAAAATGTAAGGTAAATAGTTTATAACATTAATAATAAAAAAACTAACCATAGTTGTTAGTTGTCCCTGGTCTCTGATATTACACTTTATAATCAAATATGATGATTAAAATCCCACAAATATATTTTTGCTTTGCATTGTTGTTCCACTCCATATCCGACCTATGGCTTGAATACATTTTCCAGAGATGATCATTCATTTTAAAATACACATTTTAGTCCTGTCCCCAGGTTTTCACTGTCCCATTATCCTAACATGTTCCCACTTCATATATACTTCACATTACGCATAAAAACATACCAGATTTATTTGTATTTTTTTTAGTTTTACCACAACTCATATGCTTTGTATATTAGATTATATTATAGCTAGAACTGAGAAGGTCAATCTCAACATGCTATTGGTTTCAGGTTTGAAACCATGTTTATCTATATTTCTTACATTTCTGGGAAATCATCAGAATGTGTGTGTCCCCTAATGCTGTTAGTATTGTTGCCATGTGGTCATATTGTATGTTTTTGGTAATTATGTGAGTGCAAAACTTACCAAGTAACAGTAAGAAACCATGTACATTGATAACACTTTGTGCTCCTAACCCATAAGTAACTACATTTTCTCTTTTCTCTCCGAAGAGATGTTCCGGGACCAGTTCCATCACCACACATTTAGATGTTCCTCCACCTGAGCATCACTCTACTGGTCTTTATCAACAGAACCCAGTAACTCCCTCCATCATTTAATCAATAAGAGACGATGTGCCACCAGAGACGTCCCACTGAGGACTCATTTTAAAATCTTGTTTGTTTTAAAATCTATTTTGTTATTTATTTTATTTTTATTATTTATTTAAATTATATCATTTGCTCAATTTTACTATGACTTTAATACACTTAAGTATTTATTCAATTAATATCTAGGCCACCCAAGAAAGATGTGTCCCATTTTGATTCTTGGTCCCCCCCTTAGGTTTATTCCTTCTACTTTTAGGAATTTTGTCCTTTGCACTGTTGCCCTAGGTTTGCTTAATTTGGGATTGGCCTTCTACGATAATTGTAAAGTTGCTTTGAGACAATACTCCGTTGTAAAAAGCGCTATATAAATAAACTTGAATTGAATTGAATGTAAAAATGTGTGTTCTTAGATGCAGTGTTAAAAAACATGTATAAAAATAAGTTTCCTTTTTTTAAGAGCAATAACAAGCAAATGTCACCCATTGGGCAGAATAGCTTACACCAGTTTACACCAAACGTGGTTCTGGCTAGACAGAAAAGCATTAAGCAGGATAAGGGTTTATAATATAGTGGTCTGTAAATGTAAGCGTAAAAATTCACGAATAGAAAAATAAAAAAAACCCTCAACTTAACCCCTTAAAACTGTAACTTGTCTGATAAACACTCAGGCCTCTTAACTGAGCAAAGGCTCCCTCTGGTGTTAGGAACAGAAAATGCAGAACCGTAAAGATTTCTTTTCACTTTTGCTTATCAGAAAAACTGACAAATGCCATCACAAGAAAACTCCAGAAATATGGATTTAGGCAAGTGATACCTTTCGCTCAGGATGAATCTAAAATGAATGAACGTTCCCAGATGCGGTGCACTAACGGTGCACAATCTGAGAATGTATCGTATGCTTATCTAACGAGGTGTGAGAATTGAGGTTTTGCTCAAGAGTCTGTGAAACATTTTAGGCCACACCATGTAGGCCATACGCCCGTATCTAGCCACAAGATACATCCTCTTTCGTAAACGCGATTGCAAAATTTCCTAGACTAAGCAGCTTCAGTCTAGAGTCAACTAGATATTATTTTTATTTGTATTCATTTAGGTGCCCAACCGTTAAGATGACTGTGAGAAAACTGTTCGTATGACAAATGGCTAAATGATAACAGGCATAAAATCACATCATGTTCAATATGTGCTTGATGTGATTTCCAACTAAAAATACATTTACATTCTCCCATTGTGTTTTTACCCTGTAATACTCACAAATCACCCCCAGTAATACTCCTACTCTGATATATACTCTATAAACCAATCTAATACATATACGATGCTGTGTGAAAGTCTTAGATAAAATGTACCATTGTTTTAGCAATGCTATAATGACTTATGAATAATTATTTATTTGTACCTTTTATATAACAACCAGAAAATACAGGAACGTGTATGTAGTATTAAAACTAAAAAAGCAGACAGCTTCTATAGGCTACAGTAGCAAGTATACTGCTCACAAAAAATATTTTGAAAATTTCCTCTCATTTTGGTGACTCTTGCATCTTCAAGTGCTAAGTTAACCCATTTGCAGTCTGAAGAAGCTTCAAGAAGGTGAAGATAATTGGAAAAGAGTATTATGGCGTGACAAACCAGAGTGTTTGGGTCCAGTCGTCGCCATTGTGTTCTATGTGATCATTATAATGTTATACCAACAAATCTAATTGTGGTCTACGACTTTTGCTCAGTACTGCATAATAACTTATTTGTGAGACCATACGAAACACAAAAGGGATAAAGAGACAGTATGTGACCCTTATTTATACCTCTAAGCTCACCAGTGTAATCTTCTGACAGCTTAGACAGGTGGTCAGTCTGGCAGCATTATTTCCCTGCACTGAGCCACTCATTCAACAACAAAATATTTCCATGCAAATGATCTACAACTGCAAGCTGCCGGTCGTTCGTTCAATGAAAAATTGACATGTGATAAAGAGGAACAGTGACATTCCAGAGCATACATACGGTACCTATAGGATCGAAGCAAGCGCTTCCTCTTCATGCCTTTGCACATCATGAGGCTGGGAGAAATAATCTTGCCCATGCAGTCCCTGTGCCAGTCCATGACCACAAAAGAGGTTTATTTCCTGCAAAAGGAGTCGAGTTCGAGCCACATGCCAGATGCTTCCTCAGCTCTTGTACTTCTCACCCCCTTTATTCTGCCTCCAGTACTGCTCCCTTTGCCGCCTGTTTACACACCCTCTCTTCTCTTTTGCCTAATCTCATTAGAGCCGGTGCGCACACAAAAGGGTGCAGCCTTGGGCTTCAGTCAGCTCAGGGTCTCCCTCTGTTCTTCTGTCACAAAATCACTCACTGTGCACTTCCTCATGCTTCTTATGCTCTTATGCAAAGTCACTTTCATTCTCACTGAGCTCAGCTACGTGCTGCTGGCCAGTTGCAACACAAACCAGTGGCGCAAACTTCTTAAAGTAGCATCTGTGTGGGCGGAGAGTCATGGTCAAAAGGCTTATGCTTGGTCACATTTAAATAAAGGAACAAAGATGGTACTTATCACGAGTTCTTATTAGTAGAAACACATTCAAACTTGTTTAATAGTTATATTATAGTTTTAATATGATGAGTTGAAATCAAATGCAGCCACATATCGACACTTGAGTGTGAAGCTGTAGGTCTGAGTCAGTGTGGCCCAAAAGGTGTGATAAAGCATGGTGGAGAGCGCGGTGACACGGCGATTAGCTTAGTCTGGTCGCATCTGCATATCTGAATGTCGTTATCAAGTGGTGTAACTATGGTGACAAACATTTCCAGTAAGACTGATTTCCACATGACCTACTAAACAGGCTGAATTTTACAGCATGATAACTTACAGTGGTGCTTACAAGACTTTGAACCTATCAGCAATTGGTGCAGAAATATAGAAACATGACCAATAAGATATGTATGAGAAATGTAGATAAAAATAACTCATCCCATTGATAACAACACCTGACCCTTATTTTACCTTCAGCTGCTAATCCTAAATGTTCACATACTTTTACCACTCATAGATCTGTAACATTGGATCATTTTCCTCAACAAATCAAGTCAAGTCAAGTCACATTAAGATTTGTTATATAGTGCTGTTTACAAGCAGCTTTACATAATTAGATTAGCTTTTAGGGCCAATGCCAATCCCTCCTAGACATTAAAAGAAAGACACAAAAATGGACCCATTCTGCTTATGATTGCTTATGATGAGTGCTTATGATTTTTAATGTAAGAATAAATCAGATTTATCTAGTCAAAGAAGTTAGTAGTATGTAGTGATAGATAGAAAAACGGAAATGGTAAATATTAGCAGATAAATTACAGCATTATTTTGTCCGATACACAGTCACTCTAAGATCTTGAATCCTCAGCGGAAAAGCACTCCGCAGCACATCGTCCTCTGCCAACCAAAGGAAGGAGAGAGTTACTGCCCTCTGGTTGAGTCGGGCATGGACTGGTTTCTGATCAAAACAACTTGCGTGCAGCACACCAATAAAAAATGACCAAGTATAATATTTTATTTTAGAACATCCATTTAGACTTGCGGAGAAGAAGATAGAACGGTTTAATGGGCTCACAAACTTTCAATCTCAACTTTACAACCCACAATGCACCACTGTCACTTAATATACAATTTAAAACACTGGATCGGGTAGCAACAATGATACTTAGCTCTGATTTATATTTATGTTTCAATCATATTAATCGGGAAACAGCCAGGCAAGTAACTATGGATACAGTGAACCATTTTGACCTCACCCAGTGTTTTTCCAGAGATTTAGATGCAAAATTAACAGCACTGTCTGACAATAAGCTTTTTTTTTTTCTACAAGCAACAATTTGGTCTCTATGGGTTTGTTTTATTACAGTAATTATTTTAACCAGTAATGGTTTGCTTTGGCCACATAAAGCATCATGTAGCAGTTTATTCTTTTTTGGTGCCACCAGTTAATTAGTGTTTATAGTAGGGTGAGTCACAAGGCATTTGAGATTTAAATTGGTTTATATTATATTCTGAAGTAATAAAAGCTCAATGTAACAAATACAAATGGCAATATCCTAGCCATGTGGGTTGTGATGTAAAAAAAAGCTTTACCTGATGACAGACTACAGCAACATTAGGAGATTTGTGGCAAGCAAATGAAAAGTTCCCATTGTGATCCTGCTCTTCTTTAGCTGAGGGCGGGGGAAATCGGGGAATTGAGGGGGGGGGGGGGGGGGGGTTAGAAAAAAGTGCTCCCTGGATGGGATGACAGTCCACATGACCTAATATTCCATAATATTACAAGCCAGGGTTTAAGTCACAGTTCTTAGATACTGCAGTTGGTGATGACCTTTGTACCAGAGGAGCTGATGGCATCATTAAAGTAAGTGGCAGCACAGTCAAATACTATGTAAGCTCTTCAAAAAGACATTTAACCCACATTTGGGAAGGTCATTAAAATTATTTAGAAATATTTATCACCAGCCGCCACCCAGTTAACCCCATTATCTGTACTGTGGTTTGATCACAGCCCAAGACCCCATCCTGAGGAGCCACCCTACCACTGATGCTGTATTTTGGCAGATATTAAAGAGAGTAATCGCTTCGGCATAGCGGTGCTAGTGAATCGAGGCTCCAACATGACAGAACTCTCTTCCCGAGAGGCGAGTTAAACAAGAGAACCTCAGCATGGGGAACAAGAACTCTGCAGAGTGAACCACTGGTTTAAAACAAGCAGTTTGACCATTTTTTACTATTATATTATTTTTGTTGATGCTTGCAGAAAGCAACATGAACGCAAAACTGAACCCAGGATGACTCCAAAGTTCACAAGCCAAGCTTGTCCTAGAAAGGGTCAAGGGTGGTGCAGAGTAGTGATAGACTGATTAATCAGTCGGTCAATTAATCGACATAAAAGCCATTTTCAGTTAACTGGCATTGGCCGATATCTGCACTCATGAGTCATTTTTCATAAATAATGGGGGAAATTCAGAGACACTTTGTTACCCCAGTCAGAATTTGCAGCTCATAAACTGGGACTACTAATAATATAATATTGTAAAGCTCCTTTAAAACAATGCACAATTGTAAAAAGCGCTATATAAATAAATTTGACTTTGAGAGACTAAAAGCGACAGGATGCTGATAGGACATTCAGTGAGAGCAGGGCTATTTATAAAAAGATAATAAACTTTGTTTGCAGCATTACAGCTTATTGCTTTTAGCTGAAACTGGGATTGAAAATAAAAGATGCTACCACCATGTGCACTACTCTTTCCCCTCAGAAAGAATGTGATCCTGTTGTTCTGTTGTAATTAGGTTGTAATTAAAAGCAATAAAACTTAATGCTTCCATCACAGAAAAAAAACTACCTCTACTGAGGGCTCTAACACAGCCTTGTACCATGACAGACCCTTGGACAGGCTTTTGGACTGATAGCCGAGAGCAGTCTGGATGGTCCTTTTTGTATATCCAGTGTTGTATGTCTAGGGCCATGGTACGACACAGAATTACAACACAGGAACTTCATGCATAACCACAGTACAACCAGCTAGCAGAAGCGCAGAACAATAAGTGCATGAGACTGCACACTTCAAATTCTTACATCGCAAGATTAGATACAATACAAAAACAATCATCAAGGTGGCATGACTGTGCAAAGCTGAGCATGATTTACAGACCACATGCACTTAAAACTATAACACATTGAAGCTTACGAGAGCGTAGCAACCAATCAATGCTGGAACCTTGTATTAGGGTATGGCGTGAGAAATCCATATGATAAGGAGTGTATGCAGATGACATGCCATAGAATATTATGCACAAATTCTCCTTACACATTAATACACCAGACAGTTTTAGAGTTTTACAAACACTATTATCACTGAACATACAGCTGAATAGCTCTCAAAGTGACTTACAATGATTTACGACCAACCACTAATACTGTTTTAAATAAAGATACACTGTAGATAACTGATATTAGTGGTAAACAAAGATAATGCAAATAAAATCAAACAATTTATATACTATACATACATTTTTTGCATGGTGAGTCAAATTACATTTTTACGTTTTTTTGTTCCAGTACACTTATTTACAGTATAAAGTATACTTATGTTACTATGTATAGTATATGTGGTATACACATATACTATACATATTAATATAAGTATACTAGACATGGTCAGATGACCTGTCGAAGTTCAAACTGAGCAACAGAATGGTTATTAGAAATTATTTTAGTAGCGTTGAAAGCAGAGTGGTTGTTGGTGCTAGACGGGCTGGTTTGTCCGTCATATCCGCTTATCCTAATCAGAGTAATGAGAGAGCCGGTAGGTAACCGGCAACAAAGCACGCAATGCTGGTGTAACACTAGACTGGGCGCCAATCCATCGTAGGGCACATACACTCATAAGTATGTTAACATACTAAGGGGCACTTTAGAGACACCAGTTAATCCAACAAGCATGTCTTCGAAATGTGGGAGAAAACCGGAGTACCCAGAGAAAACCCACATGCACATGGGGAGAACATACAAACTCCACACAGGCTGAGCCCAGGGTCGGGATCGTACATTTCACCACTGTGACGCCCACAGACCAGAACAGGAAACACAATATCCAGTGGGCTGCAGTTAAAGAGGGGAAGGGTCAGACTGGTTTGGGCGGATAGAAAGTAACAGTAACTTAATTAAAGACTCGTTACAACCCGAGGTGTGCAGAAGAGCATCTTTGAACGCACAAGCAGCAGAAGACCACACCAGTCACAATTTGCAGAGGTTCAGCAGGCAACAAAAAACTTTGCCTGCACTTTTTCTGGATATTTTGCCACACTTTGGGCCAGAAGACTGCTTAATCACCGATTATTGAGCAGTAGACAAAATCAATCATGAGGTGATCAAACTTTTGTCACTTCAGCCCTGTTCAGGTGGGACTCAATTTACAGAGCTGCTAGTCTGTGTGCTTTTATTACCACAGAGACAATTGCAGGCAGACTTACAGATTTTTTTTACCAGATGAATCAAGACTCAGGTACCATTAGTCCTGTCCAGATGCACATCTTTTTGACTGCACAGGCAGTTGTCTATAGCTCTTGTTATGTAGCATGAAAGACGACCAAAATTGTCTTCAGATATTGTAGATTTGCAACATGGCTTGTGGTTTAAAAGTTACAAACACAAAGTACTACATTTTTGTTGTTCATCACAGGCAACTGAAAATGGAGTTGACGATTCTGTTGTTCTAAATTTAGAAAAACTGGTACTGGTACGGCTACTGACGAAGAAACTTCACCATTAGTTTTGGCAGCCTACGCAAATAAAATCCATGATGCAGCAAGCCAACGACGTTCATTAATGCTGGTGGAATTAAATATTTTGGAGAATCAAATGGTTAAAAATCCATGGTACGATCACATATGCACTATAAGTACAGGATGAAAACTTATTCTCACTAGACAAACGGCTTTCAACGTATTATTTTAAAATACAAATACTTCCATGCCAGTGAATGGACTGTGGGCAGGTGTGTTTATGCATTTTTTAAAATCCTGCTGTTGTTTTTTTATGTTGACTGATTGACCGGTTAAAGTAACGGAACCTTGTATCCAGCTGTCAATCAGGAATCTGGAACATGACTGATTTCTCACCAGTGAGGTTACTTATTATGTACAACAGTTGATCATAGAGGGATATAAGCAGTGCACTGCTATGGTTGACCAGCAAAATGTAGTGATGATATGTGAACATGTGTTTCCTCATTTTATAAACCACCAGTTGCCACTGACACGAAGGTTAAACATGGTAATATTGCATTATCACTACTAGCTAGAACTAACTGAGAACATATGCAGTATCTATGATTTGACTGCTTTTTATAC
Source organism: Parotocinclus spilosoma (assembly GCA_033117975.1). NCBI lineage: Eukaryota > Metazoa > Chordata > Actinopteri > Siluriformes > Loricariidae > Parotocinclus > Parotocinclus spilosoma. Next base: position 18,061 of record JAVSBV010116958.1, read on the forward strand.
AAATTGTCTGATTATTGCCTGTTTTTATATTGCTTGGTAAATAGTAAAGAGGAAATGACAATCCCACTAACCCACGTAATATAATATATTAACTACAGTAGACATACGAAAATTCAAATCTTACCATATGCCAAATGTTTAAGTATTTTTTACGTCTTTTCCTACCACAAGAGGGCAGTATCACTATTGGAATACTTTTTCCAAAGGAACAAAACGTGACGTTCAAGACAAACATTATTAAGTTTACAGTTTATGAATTAGGAATAATTAGGAAGTTTTGTATAAATTACCATTAAACAAATGCAAGGACATAAAAATTTAGAATTGCGTGATGATATAAATATAAAAACATACAGTACTATGCAGTCATAATTGGATATCATTTCCAATTTCTATGGAATTTACAAATTTTCTATAGAAAAGAAACAACTTCAATAGTTGACAAATGGAAAATATTTAGTGGGACCTCTCTTTAACTTCTACAGTCGATGAATGGTGTTTATGGATAAGAAACCACTTTTTTAAAGGGGAACAGGATGTAAAGGCTAAGATATGGTAAAGCTTAGAAATACTGGAATAATGATTAATGGAAAAGATTATTACAGAGTGACGAATCCAAATTTTTAGGTCCAATGGTCATGAAACCATTGCTAAAACAACAAATCTAACGGTGGCCTATGACTTTTCTTTTGAGAGAAACAAAAACTGTCTTTCTGGAAAAAAAACATGTTGTTTGAAAAACTGTTAAGCAATCAAAGCTATGTCAGAACAAAGCTAATGGGGGAAAACTGCCACTGAAAAGCTGCCCTCTATCATAACGAGCCTTTTATTTACATATTACCCTTTTAACACTGATGTTAGGCATCTTGAAAAAAAAGACACCATGTCACGGCCTTATTGATTACTCTAATTCAATGTTTACCTTGAGGGATTAGGGACACTTGCCTTTTCCTGCCACTTTTGATTTAGCCTGATATTCTGCGCCACCTGTACCCCATTGTGTTGCCATGGTACCCACATTGTTCTGCCTGCCCTGCTTAATAGCTCGTCCCAGACTAGAGGGAGGAAAAACAGGTTTTGGTGACCACTGGTGGATAAGAAGAACAAAATTGCTAGATTAATAATAGAAATGCTCCATAACATCATCTCTTCAATTTTTTGTCCATCAGGTTCTCCACAATCATTCTGCTTATATTTAGGTCTGAATCATGAATTTGGCTGTAGTGGACATATAGTGCTACATGTTTGAAGAACATCTTTAATTGCACAGTGTGGTTTTAAGAATCAAACGAAGCATTTTACCACCACTATTCTGGCACGTTGAAAGCCAGAACCCCCCACCTCATCATGTGTGCGTGCATGCAGACGTGTCATGTGTCTACGTGCACACGTCTGGGTGAGGTGGCCATAAACATGACAAACAGACAGTACTGGAACAGCACTGGCGATGACAGGAAATCAGCCATAATACATTCAAATGAATACAGACTTAACCAGAAACAACCCATAGAGAGTCATGAACTAGAGGAGTTCAATTGGCAGAGCAGCAGTTCATATCCAACCTACGGCAAGGTCCATCGCTTAAGGGCAAGTCTGCACTGTGAGTTTCTGCTTCATGTTTGTGTTCCACTGGGCTGGTGTCTTCTGCGTATTTCTGTATAAGAGGTATCGTAAGAGCTTGTCAATATCCATGCACTTAATAATCTGATAACTGAAGAAAATCAGATCTTGTCAGTAATCTGGTTTTATATGTACAGTGTTCCTTAGCCAGTTCACGGTTCACCTTTCGCAGACTCCGTGCATCACGGGTTTTCAAAAATATGAATGGAAAAAATATATCGCGGATTTTCGCAGAACTTTTTCATCAAAGAAATTACAAAATTTATAAAAATTTATATATTAATTAGATATTTTGGTGCTGTAAGTTCAGTACGGACGGTGTGATACGAGAGTGATGTATGGTGTGTTAAGTAAAGAGAACGTTCCATTACTTTAGCGTGTTGCTTCATTATTCA
>JAVSBV010116965.1:0-34931 GCA_033117975.1 Parotocinclus spilosoma
CAATAACCTTCCCCCCTAAGGTTTAGGACCGACTCAAGGAATTTGCAATCATTTTCCATCCTCATCATTTTCCATCCTCATATATATATATATATATATATATACATATATATAGAGAGAGAGAGAGAGAGAGAGAGAGAGAGAGAGAGAGTGAGAGAGAGAGAAAGAGAGAGAGAGATGTCATAAGCAGAGATTAGGTTCAAAGTGGAGTATTTCTTTAATCCGCAGGAGAGACGCTCAATCTCTTCCCCCTCTGTATGGTACCCAACCTTCCACTTAGATCCATCACGGATAACCTGCTAACCCAGATCGAAAAGCACTTGAAGCCTGTGTTTATGCCTCAGTCGCACACAGAGGACACCAGAGTTATTATCATAGCTCACTGTTGACCAGTTGCAGCAGAGAAAGATACCAGCAAACCGTTAGAGACTGACAGTAAATCATGGCAGCGGTGCATGTGATCAGCACTCCGTTCAGTGCATGCACACACACACTGCAGCAGTTTCATGCGTTGAGCAGTCGCAGAGCAGTGAAGGTAGCAGCCATACACAGCAGTGGACTACAGCATTGCAGCAGCACACACTGTCTCATACACAAGCTCTTAGCTGAACAACACAGTATGCATTACTGCAACAGTACAGTGTGTGCCAGCAGATCAGCTCGTCTCTTCTCAACAGCATGCTAAAGCTTTCAAATCATTTAAATAACCTAAAAGGATGCTGTTAGTACTATAAATACCAGATATGGCAAAAGCACTACTAATCTCATAATAAATACAAGTAAGAGGGAAGTATGGATTATGTATTATACTCAAGTAGCATAGAATAAACGTACCTGCTACTACATGTACTTTAGTTACTACATGTACTTTAGTGTAAAGTTAAATTAAGTTAAAAAAATTGTTAAAGTTAAAAAAAATTGATCTTTTTGCTTGAGGGCAAGAGGTTCACATTCATGATATGGTAAATTGGTTTGGTTTGCAGAAGTTTGTATCTCATGAATCATCTGGAAAACTCCTACAAATAACACTGTCATGTATAGCAGCTTTAGCTTTTCAGACACAAGGCAGCAAAAACTTTAGACTTTTTAAATAAATGCTGGACAAGCCATAAATGGATAATAGACTCTGTGCTCCTAACTACATTTTCTCTTTTCTCTCAGAGCTGATGTTCCAAGGCCAGTTCCGGAACCACACGCTTGGAGGTTCTTCCGACTCGACGTAGCTCTGCTGGTCTCCATCAACAGAAACCAGTACAGTAACTCCCTCCATCGGTTAGACATTAGGACACGATGTGCCTCAAAGGACATCCCACTGAGGACTCATTTTATAATCTAGTTGTTTATAATTTAGTTTATTTATTTCATTGCTAATTTAAATTATATTAATAATTTGTTATTGATTTAAATTATTTGCCTTATTTTGCTATAATTTATTAAACTTTTAAATATTTAATTAATTAACATCTAGGCCACCCATGGAGGATGGGTCCCCAGTTGAGTCTTGGTCCTCCCAAGGTTTCTTCCTACAATTTTAGGGAGTTTTTCCTTGCCACTGTCGCCCTACGCTTGCTCAACTTGGGATTGGCCTTTTAGGAAAGTGTAATATTGTGAAGTTGCTTTGAGACAATACTCTATTGTAAAAGGCGCTATATAAATAAAACTGAATTGAATTGAATTGAATTATATGCTACCTATATCCAATATTAGGGAGAAAAGACACTTCTAGTAATTGGATAAAACTTAATAAATAAATAACAATTATAAAAATAAATATTGAGTATATTATTTTTATGTTATTAAGCTAACTCACACTATATTGCTGTTCATGTGCACCGGTGAGCACTGTGTTTTGCTTTGGACCCTCTATTCCAAAAGGCAAAGACTTTATTGTTCCGGTGACAGTTATGCTCTGTCTTGATAAATAATGTCTGTAATATTAAATCACAACCTTATGTATGTTTGTGTAAAGAACAAAGCTTTGTGAGAGAGCGGTGATGCCAAAATAGGGATTTACTGATCTATTTAATTAGTCTGACATCCCTAGTACAGGAAGAGTCTCTCTTCCTATCTCTCTCTCTTACACACACACACACAAACAAACAAATCAGTTCCTGTGATGTTTATCAAAGGAGGAGTCTTTCTTCTTATCTCCCAGTAATCCACCGATAGGCTGTACATTTGGCCAAAACAAGCTGGAAAGAACTGCAGGGAGACAGGATTATAAAAAATTGGTCTTATGAAAAAAGTCTTATGAAGGTGAAAGATATATATCTAAGCAGAGTGATCAAAAGCTAAGAATCAATATATTAGGACTGAAAGTAGACAACATGAACAAAAAGAGAAGGGAATTAAGAAGTGCACCCTGAAGTAAAGTACTTTCTGAAAACACCTTCGCGCATCGATGGATTTTAAGAAACCTAGCTTGACTTGATTGTTAAATCTACTCTATGCAGTACTCATTTTCCAGTAATGATAGCTGGTCTACGTATTTCCTCTCATGTCCATCCAACAGCACATGCAAAAGTCTTAGGCCAACCTTTAGATTAACATTGTTTTAGTACTGGTATGATGAACATATATAACAGTATTTCTCAGTCTTCATATTAGAATGCAACCAAAAATTCATTTTTATGCAGTAAAGCTAAAACCTGAAAAACTATCAGAAAGAAGAAAGAAAGTTTCCATGGGCACTTAAGCAATAACAGCATCTGGCAGCTTCATCGAAATGCCAAGTTGTCCGTCCTACATGAGTGGTCTTTTTGGAGAGGTAGAAGCCAAGATACTACTCATAGAGTGAGAAGGCTAAGATATGCTAAAACTCACAAAATTTGATGGAAGAACAGTAGAAAAGTGTATTATGGAAGGCAAATCCAAAGTTGCAGTTTTTGGATCCAGTTGTTAACAATGTGTTATATATAGTCTTTACACCATTGCTAAAACAACAAATGTAATGGTTGCCAAAGACTGTAAAAAGTTGTGTAGCTAATTTTTTCACAGTAACATCATCCTCTCTGGAACATCTAAAAAAAGCCCTAAAAAAACCCAAATCAAAATGGCTCAAATGACTTCTGTGTGCATTTGGTTCCGCTTCAGTTTGAGAAGCAGTCCCCAGAAGGGAGCGTGGCCCACCAAGGATTCGTTCTGATCTTCCTTTTTCATGTTTATCATCATTAGAATTGTAATAGCGAGGTTTTTAGTCTACAAACACTGACATTGTCTGCCCAACAGGTGCACTGAATCATAATTAAAGAGAGAATGTCACATGGCCTTGATTCTTATTGCGCTGGCTGACTTTCACAGTGAGAGTGAAATGAGAGAGGGATGTATTCAAACACATGCTAGTGTGACTCATCTAGCAAGGTGGATTCCATCTGTGGTAAACCACTAATACACAAAAGCTGGAAGCCCATCCCATAGAACATTGGATGTTACTGCTGTGTAGCACGTGAGCCCCAAGCGATGACATCACACCTGCAATGCATTTATGTATGTCTCCTATGATTCCGGTCCCAAGCGATCACCAGTCACTCAAACTCTCTTTGTCTCCCTCATGCACAGACTCAAAAAGTATCACTTAGATTGTTATTGGCAGGAAAGTCCAAAGTCCAAAATGTCAGGGTCGGTCATTTACTCTTCTGTAATGGCAGCATTATTGTATAAAAGTATAATCATATTTAAGGGCAATATATGCTGTTTTCAAGAAAACATCTTTTCCAGAGACATCCATCCATTTTTTTCAACAAGACAACACAAAACCACATGCTGCACACCTTACAAAGGCATGGCTGGGGAAGAATAGCCTTCCAGCTCTCCAGACCTGTCCCTGGTTTGGAGACCAAAGAAATGTGATAATCCTGGACTGTTGTACATAACGCTTCAAACAATAAATGGCTTGGTATGTTCTGTGACAAAAATCCTTGAAATGTCATGAGAAGGAATGGCAACATCTCAATGTTTATCTCAAATCTAAAATGTTTAACGGCACATTTTTTGGAATGTACTGTAGGTCTGAAATGCAGGAACGCCAGGAGGTTGACAAGACAAAACATGAAATATCTCAGGTTCAGACTGTCTGCAATGAAATATAATTCAAAGTAAATCTATCTAAAGTTAGGCTATCTTATGTTATCTTTAACATCATCCTCACTTTTCTCATTGGATTTGTATATTGAATATTTCATTTGGGTTGCACTGTTCATTAAAATCTATACCACGAGTCCCCACCCCCTTCTCTACTCTTTCTCATTTTCACTTTGTTGGTATATATGTGCCCAGACATGACCATGGCCGCCCTATACACCATCAAGCATTCCAGAGTTGATTATGATTGCATTGAGTGTAATATAGTTTTGTACTAGTGCATGTCTAAATATGCGTATCCATTTTCATGAGCAGGAATGATGATCAGGTCATGCCTAGCTTCAGATTTGTGTTCATTGATATACTGTGACTACATGCGCTTACTTTTGTACAGCAGTGTACAGAAGATAATTGCTTTAAGACTTAGGGATGTCCATAAGTTACATTCTACTAGAAAATGGATACTGAATTCTGCTTAATTCCTTCTGAAACCTGTTACAACAAATGGGAAAGCCTTTCTGTTATCACTACACGCAATAGCCACTTGCGCACCAAACAGTTCTACGGTCTTCTAGGGCCCTAAAAAAGGCCAGAAAAGACCCTGGAATTAATGTAATTCTCACAACAGCTCACTCACCCTAGAGTAATCTCTTCCTGAGAATTACATTAATTCCAGGGCCTTTTCTGGTTTGCATTCACACCTCCAGTAGTGAGAATGCAAAAAAGTACTCAAAATTGTCATCTCTCCTCCATCACATCTAGGCTCAGTAATTGTCGGTCCATTTTGTCTCTGTTTTTCCTATTTTGAATGAAGATTTGTTGTTTACATGGCTACCGGTGCACCAGTGTATTGAAAAAGTTGAATTACTCTCAACATAGATCTGCATCAGTCACTTTACACCTGTGTCACTCCGCCTGGACCAATCACCACATTCTTACATCAGCCAGCTTCCTATGTCTTCAGTTGTGTGAAAGTGAAAAAGGCTGCATAGTTCTAATAAATATTCAAAAGTGCAGGGATATAGAGAGGGTTATTGTTAGTTTTATGTAGGTTTAGAATAGCCTGATCTTAACTCTAGTGACGAACCTCCAATATTTAGTTTGATGAAACATTTAAAGAATATTAGACAAAAAACAGACAAAAATGTATGTATACATTGTACACGTTTTCTCTGAAATGGCAGAGCTGAGGTTGAACAGTTTTTAACTGTTATTAAGCCATGACTACATGTCAGGATAAGGTCATATGGTCATATGGTCACATGTAAGGTAAGCAATATTACAAAAAAAAATCAAACAAATGTGCTACCTGTTTGTCTGGATTCCCATAACAAGCCTATATGATATGAAATATCAGCCACCATTTTATATTTGAAATATTGTCCTGAATTTTGATAACAGCTTATATAGTCAGCTATTAATCATAATCACTTTTATTATCATAAATAATTCTACAATCTAAAGTATACAACAAAACAACAGACCTAGTCTGTTCCATTGTTCTACTGCATTCCCTCAGATACCTAAAAATGTTTACTAATGCAGTCCAGTATTGGTTATGTTTCACTGTCAGTTGTTGTCCAAGGTGACTCAGGTTATTTTAATATAGTTCACTAGGCTTAAATAGTGTCGTCTGAGGAGGTGACATGGCTGTTTCAGCCAAATTCTAACATCTCTTACATCTGCAGGTTGTAATAGAAATCATTAGACCAAACAGTCTGTAAATGTTACATTTGGTGAATTTGTAGACTCAACTTCTTGTATTAGGCTGACAATGTGAACACTGCCCCCTTTTATTGTGGTCCATCTTGCTTAATCGGAGATGATTTCTTGACTAGCATTCTGGAAAAAGAGGGTCTTCCCATTTTTTGCTGATCTATCTCATTTTTTTTAAACACTATTCTGTAGGAGTTTGCAAAATAAAGCTGCAATCATTTGAAATCCATTCACCTTTTTTGTCTGGGATTCTTGCACAGTCAGACTGGGAAGTTGCTTTGCTTTCCTCTGTTTCAGAGAGAGTGCACAGTGGAATAAAATGTTTGATGTAAGTGCTAACCCAGCTGCTGAATCATTAACACTGAGTGTGCTGGTTCTGTTTTTTTCTGAAGTGTTGACTAAGCAGTAATGACTAATGATCTCATTGCCCCTTATACTTTCTGGTAATTGTTAACCTAGTAAACATTGATGGAAGTAAACATTGAAATATATTTAGATGCTTCTATAGGACATACAATGTAACCCGTGTAAATCACATAACATTGTAAATGTGTGAATCTGAATTTCTTTCAATGAATATTGAAAGAAATTCAAATTCATTGCTGGCCCAAAATTATGTTGGTCCATTTAAAATGCTCAGTTTTGTTATTTGTTATTTGCATTGCAGTTTACAATTTACAATGTTATGTGATGGATGGATTGTCCATCCATCCATTATTTTATGCTTAATCCACACAGGGGCCGTGGGCCAACCAGTGCCCACCCTGCAACTCTGAGCACAAGGGCAGGAACAATCCATCGTAGGACACACACACACACACACACACACACACACACACACACACACACACACACACACACACACACATAAACAGTCATGCATACTGTTACACACTGAGGGCCACTTTTACTAAGGGCCACCAATTAACCTAGCACACATGTATTTGGACTGTGGCAAAGGATTGTACTCTTCTTAATGGGTTAAGAGTTTAATAGGTCATACAGTGTTGCCTGGTCTAGAAATAAGTTTTTCTTCAAGTGCTCATTCCCTCTTGGTTGTGTGCAGCTACTGAAGTATGTTTATTTATATTTATATTCCATCATGTGCATTTGTATTTTAGTTGTAGACCGTGTGCGACATCACGTAACACACAATTCATATGTATACCATTTTAGGCTTTAGATACTGTACGGATGTTCAAATTCCAGTTTTCAGTAATACTCCTGATGCAGTTATGTATCATTTGCATGCAGATTTCTTGCAAAAACTACCCTTTATATTTATATTACAGTAGCCTAAAAAGACTATGTGACCATGGTAATATCAGCATCTATTTCACAGAACTTAGGTCGATTGTACACAAGGTGTGTTTAGCTACGATTACGTTAAGCGAATATGTTGCTGTTATATCCAAGGAAATATCTCTAAAAGAAATGGCATTGCAGCCAGTTTTAGACCTTTAGTGTACCATAATTCATTGCTTCAGCTCCTGCAGTGTGGTTTGTGTTTTTTATGACGGTCTACTCCGTTTCTGAATGAGCCTATGAGTGTATGTTGCAGGGACATACACACAGACATACACAGACATACACAGACACATGCCAACTGGCTAGTTCATTAGGCCATCCATAGAAATAAGGTCAGCATGGCAACATACAGGCCTCTGGCCATGGCCCCAATGTCCTGCGTCACACTGACGATGACATGTCGCTTCCTGACCACAGGGCATGCCACACTTGCGCAGATACACAAATCCACACACAGGGCTTGTCCTTCTGCAGAGCTGCTGTGTTTATCTGGTAACATATAGAATGAATGTCCAGTAGGAGCTGCTCTTTAAAAAAAAAAAAACAATTACATAATGTAAACACACATCTTCAGGCTGAGCTGGTCTGCATGGTTCATGCAGTCAGTACACACATTCTGTTGCTGAGGTTTATAATACGCAATATGAATATGCACAGCGATCTCGCTGTCTTATTATTCACATAACACCATGTCTTTGTCAGTATCATATGCTGTAATTTCAAGAATGTGCTGAGCCCACAGAACAAATATTACCACTGCTGTCACTGCTGTAACGTTGGTTCAGCACGTCAGTGTATAAGCAATCATATAATTGTGCAAATGAAAGAGCCAGTGCCATGTTAGCCACCCCTCGTGGAAGATGATCCGGTGTAACACCTTGTCCAGGTCTAATATGTAGGTCAGATCTATTGTGGGGATCCCTAATACAAGCAGCCAAAGAGCGAATAAAATAAGTAGAAATGAAGCTCCAGGATCAAGCCTGTGCTGTTATATCTTCTAACCTGGCCCTGTGATGATGTGGACTGTGGATCTGTGAATTTGTAGTGTATCTATTATTATGAGGATCCATAACTGGTCTAACTGCTGCACGAGGCAAGCATTAGGCATGAAATGAAGCTAGCATAGTGGCTACGTTGATTAACAAGGAGTGCACTGATAAAGCGGCATGGTTGCTGCATTTGGCATTAAGTAGGCTGTGTGCATTCAAACCTTAGTGGAGTGTTGAGAGAGGATTATTTCAAAGGTTGAACTGTACGTCAGCACCTAAATGCTTAGCATTCGATTTACAAAAGTGCTTGGTATCGGCTTTATGAATTCAAAAATAAAAAGAGGGTTAAATTAGATGGATTACTGACAGACAGAATGCAAGCCTCTAGCTGTCTTTTGCGCTTGTTTTAATCTAATTATTTATATAATTGTTTTAGTTTAATTACCTTCCTCATGTGGAGTCCTGTTCTTGACTGTTGTGGTCATAGGTGTGGTTTGTGGTTTGTGTAATGGTCGGTTCTGACCAGCAGGACGGATATGAGCTTTCAGAACGCTGAAGATAATGACAGTGCTTATCTCTCAGCCTGGGCGGCAGGGCTTAGTGCTGTCGCCTCACAGCATCAGGGAGCTGATTTATTCTTTTTTCTTTTCAATAAGGGAAGCATAAATATACACATTTAACACTAGACTGTAAATATTTTGCTTCCTGATCAATATTAATTATATTTTTACACTGTATTGGGTTGTTTGAGCTCATAAAATTGAATGAAACGTCATGAAATAATTTCGGAAATAACCAATTTCTGAGATTTCTTATCATAGTTTAAGGCCACAAGCAGTAAAAAAAAATTCTGGGTAGTCCAGTGAGTGCAGGCACCATGCAAATGGTGTCATAGGCATCGCTGGGCATGTTTTGTCAAATTACAGTACATGCTTGCAGAAAAGCTATAAAAGCTGCTCACATTTACATGCAGTTTAATTGCATGTTGATTCACTTGTTCATTAGGCAATAGTGTAGTGAGTATATTCTACAATCAGATCTTGAAAAAGATTTAATATAGCAGGGGTGGCAGAGTGGTGCAAGTGGTTAGCGTGGTTCCCTCACAACTCCAAAGATGCATGGTTAGATCCTGACCTTGGACTCTGCACAGGTGGATTTTGCAAATCCTCCGTATGTCCACATGGATTTACTCCAGGGACGTGCATTAGGTTATTTGGTCTCTCTAAATTGGCCCAGTATGATGGAACCTTGCTCCTGTCATAAACAGCCAATAAGGTTCATGCAGAATAATTAAATAAGTAAACACAAATTCATGAGAAATTAGTCATCATTGTTTAATTGGTGTCTCTAAAGTGGCCCTTAGTGTGTGCCTATGTGCATGACTGTGAGTGTGTATGCCCTACGATGGATTGGCACTCCATCTAGGGTGCACTAATCCAAATTAATTATTTAACTGTGTGTACATTTCATACATTTAATTATGTCTACATGATAAAGAAAATCTGAAATGATTTTGTGTTCATCTTGACTATCATAATCTAATATTTTTTAGGAATCAAAACGTAAAAGAAACTATGTTGTCTAGTGTAATCACTTCAATTTACTTGTACAGCATCAAGATTATATCCCTCCAGTGGTACTGCAGTTGTTTTGCCTAAAACAAAATAAGTTCTACATGATAACACATGTTGTTTAAACTTTGAGTATGAACATGTAAGTGGGTTGCACTTGCTGGTGTTTTGTTAAAGTTTAGGAGTCAGCCGTGTTCTTGATCCCTGGTTTGAGAGGTCGATCAATCACCATGAAGAAAATCAGTGCCTCAGGGTGCAACAAACAGTAAAGCTTCCAGTAAATGCTTTTTTTATTTTTTTTGCTGTACAGAACCCAAGCACCCTCAACCCATTCACTGCCAGTGAACCATGTGATCTGGACATGGCTCAGAACTTTGTGCTCAAATTTATCTGATAAATATTAGTTTCTAGATCCGTCTTGTTAAAGTATATGTTTGCTCCATGGACTTCCAGAAACCCGTGGGCTTCAATGAGTGTCTTTTAGTGCTGTGTCTGGGGCTTTAAATCAGATTTTGCATGTTGCTCTGTGCTGCACCAGGAGTCGTTTGAGTTTAATGTTTAATTCAAACACCACTATTTGATTCGGTAGACTAGTGTGTTCAATAAAGCATAGATGCTTTGGTAAACATTTCATTACTGCATTTTAGTGACATTTTAATGACAGAGAAACAGGGCTTCCTGTGCAGTCTTTAAGCAATCATCTGGTCTGTGCATATGAGGAACCTCAATAATGTTTGATTGCCAGGGCAAACTGATGCTGAATCTTTTCGACAGGTCTTCATTTAGCTCAGCTGAATAAATGTAGCAGAGCGTCGGAGGAGTAATGGATCAGGGCTTATTATTTCCTTCACCCGTGAATGACTGACTTTGGTGGCGAACAAAATGGGGGCATTTAATGATAAATTTCCACTGTAACCAAGCGAGAGAGAAAGAGAGAGAGAGAGAGGGAGAGAGGGAAAGCGAGAGAGAAAGAGAGAGAGAGAGAGAGAGAGAGGCTGTGTCAGTCTGCTGGATGAAGATGAATGACCATGCCACTGTTCTGCAGCCAGCCAAGAAAGCACCGTCTACACACTCCTTCATTTCTCTCTCTTACTCTCTCTTTCTCTCTCTCTTTCTTCCATTTTCTTAATCAGCAAAAAACGCCATATAAGACTTCAGTCGCTGTCACTCAGAAGAAAAAAACCTTTTCAACACAAAGGAAGTGTCCCAAACACCATGCCGGGGAAAGAAAGCAGAAAGAAAGAGAAAGAGAAAAAAAAACAAAGTCACAGCTCTTTTTATTTATTCTTCACTCCTATCTTTTCCATCTTCCATTCCTTCTGCTCCTCTCATTTCGCATCTCCTTTTCATCTTCTCGTTGCTATTTCCATTCCCTCTTCTCACTTCTCTTATTTACTCTCCTCTTTTTTATCTTGCCTAGTCTTATCTCCTTATCTTTCAAGACTTTCATCTCTTCTCATCTCTCAAAGTCTCATTCCCTCCAATCTATTCTTCTCATCTCCTTCTCCATCTTCCTTTCTCTTCTCTTCTCATCTCACAGTTTCTCATCTTCACTCCTTTTTCCTAATTTTCTTTCACTTTTTCCAATATTGTTTACTCTCCTCTCGTCTCTCATCTCTCCAAATTCCCCCCTTATCTGTTTTGATCTCATCTTCTCTTTTCTCCTCTCCTATCACCAAATCTTTTCTCCATCTCGATCTCATCTCATCTAGTGTAATCTATCAAAGTCTTCTCTCTTCTTTTTTTGTGTTCTTTTGTTTATACAACTCTCATCTCCTTTCAACTTTTTCAAGTCGCAACTCCTCTTCATTTTTTGTGTCCTCTCATCTCTGAGACTCCTCTTTTCTAGTTTTTTCTCATCTCTTCTCATCTGTCCAAGTCGCAATTCTTCTACCCTTTTCCTTGTCCTGTTGTCTATCAAACAATTTTTTTTTTACAGTCTTGTCTACTCTTCCCTTTTACCATCTCCTCTCATGTCTCCGTGTCCCCTCTCCTCCCCTTTTCTCCTTGCCGTTTTATTCCCCTGTCCTTGCTTATTACCTTTAATTTCCCCACCTCTTTCTTTGAATTATTTTCTTTTTCGTCACATATTTTTTTAAAATCATTTTTATGTTTCCATTATTTTCTGTGTCATGTTTTCTGTTTTTTACTCACCCCTCTTCTCCTTTATAATTCTCAATTTTTTCTTTTTGGCTCTACTCATCTCCTCTAGTCACCTCCCCTCTGCTCTCACCTGTTGTCATCTTATCTCCTCCCCTATTGGGCATATCTCTTTCATATCAGTATGTTGTCAAGTCTAGATTACGGATCAAAACATCTGACCTCCCGTCTCTTTAACATACATGTACACACACTGAAAGCCTAAGACCTTGCCTTCTGTGTGTAGTCAGACAGATGGACGTACAATACAAACAAAGTCAGTTTGATAAGCTGTTTGTCAGTGTCATGACAACACAATCTGTATTGATTCAAGCTCAATAAATGACTGTCATATAACTTCTATAACATATTCTCCGATACTGTAAATGTGAGGCATGTGTGATTTTGTGTGTCAGTACAAGTTTGTATACAAGTGTCTGCCAAGTTTAGAACTGCAAAAATATGTTGACATTCACCTCACGTGTCCATATTGTATTTTATGACCCTCAAGTTGATTTGTGTCACTTAAGAAGTGTGTTACAAGCCTTGTGTTGTGTTTATGCATAGCCATTTTGCACCGGCCAGGTCGTTTAAGTTCATTCTTGCAAACAGATGCAAAGGACACACAAACACACAAAAAACTGTGCATCCACCCGCTGCTTCAGTGTTTCTCTCTGCTCTCTGATCTTAAAGCAGAATGGAATAAACTCTGATGTCTGCTACACATTATTACATTACCATACTAACATTCCAACATCCAGTTTATCGATATTGCATAGAATTACTATTTTCTTCTTAGTGTGTCCTTATTTTACTGATCATACCAGACACTGATTATAAATACACACAAAACTAAAATGGGTAAAAATGTGGGCTGGTGTTTTGGTGATCTGGTCTCGGGAATGGTAGTGGTGGGGCACAGACACAAACACACACACACACACACACACACACACACACACACACACACACACACACACACACACAAACACACAGTAACTGCAGTACCAAGACAGGGGTCCACTGCACCTCATCCTGAATAGAAATGTACTTACTGTGGACCTGACGTTACGAACGCACACAAAAATCACCCGCACGCACACAGACACAGTTTTCAGTGGGATGGGTTGTCGAATGTGTGTATTTGGTACTCACAGCTCTGAGTAGAGGATATGCAGGTTGCCCACATTGTCTGTGTAGTTTGCCGGACTAAGCCAAGGCAAGACTAAGAGCAGCAGAGCCTTCATAATGAACGCCCTCGCCTCCTTCCTCCTGCTAGCTTTCCTCTTTCCTTTTCTCTCTCTGGGACAAAATGCAGCTTTGTCCCCTTTCCTCTCTTCCCGTCCTGTGATTACAGCCTGCTTGGACTCCCCCCCACCACCACCACCTCCTCTTTCTTTACTCAGGTGTAAATCTAGCCTTCTTCTTCTTTTTCCTCCTCCTTCTTTCTCCTCCACTTAGTCCTTTATCGCTCCCTTCCCTCCCTGCTCCTCTGGCTCTTTTGTCCCTAGCCCTCAGGCAGCTGACCCGGTCATCAGTAATAGAGGAAGCGTGGAGCGACGGGCGGAAAAGAAGGAAACAAGAAGCAGCAGCAGGAGCGACGATTCTGTAGCAGAGCGAGAATAGAGGGTTGAGGTTAAAGGAGGAGACAGGAGAAAGCGTTAGTTCACAGCCAGCATGCTTCACAGACGTGATGGCTCTTTAATCTGGCTTGGCATCTTCCGACAGTAAGAGGATTTGAGCTCAGGTTGTGCTGCTGTGCATGTGTGTGTGCGAGAGACAGAGAGTGTTGTGCAGCCTCTGACTTATACTGCAGCATGCTCAAAAGAGAGAGCTGGAGTGAACCATCCAGACTAAGCAAAGGGGGAGGTCCAGGCATGGGATGGTCATCTATCATTACGCTGTACTTGGAAAGAAAAGTGGGTGCACGGGCCCACCCCTACGTTCAAATTCCTGCTTTAATCAGCCCTGTGTGTACACGTGATGACATGATTTTGTGTTTTGGTTCTTAAGCAGGGCAGTTCGAGGGTTGAGCCATTGAGACACCATAAAGCAAGCCTACCATATATATGTATTAAGAGATGCAATATGTACTGCACATTTTGGTGTAGAAGTCTTTTGGAAAATGTCAATATGGGATGTTGTAAGATGCATAAGAGAGAGAGAAGGAGAGAGAGAGAGAGAGGGAGAGAGAGAGAAAGAGAGAGAGAGAGAGAGAAGGAGAGAGAGGGAGAGAGTGAAAGAGAAGCATTAGAGGGAGTTTAATCCATGCTCACTACGTACATCCATGGCTGTTTTATGAATGGACAGGCAAAGGGGGCAGAAAAAAGCAGCATTCAGACAGTCCTATGTCATTCTTCCATGCCATATGTTATTTTACTATACATTTCAGCTACGTTCACCAACATTTTGTAGACACCCTATCTTCCTAAGTAATCATTGACTGAATAATTAATCAGAAAATGAGGTTTCAAGTCATGTCTCTGCCAAAGCTGCCATTGTTGGTCTCTTGAGCAAAGCCTTCAACCCTTTATCCCTTGGATTGTACCATTTAAGATAACAGCACTATGCAAAAGATTTAGGCCACTATTAGATTAGATATACAATTGTTTTATTAATGCTGTAATGACTATACATACAACAAAATTAGGGGATATTACAAAATGAATATGAAGACGATCCCACAAGAACTGCTGGACAATCTAATCCTGTTTATGCCCCATCATGGTCAGTGTGTTTCGGCAGTCTTTGGTAATCATACACCCTACTGAACAGTTAATGTGGGGGCACTCTCGTCCAGCTTGACATGCTTCTGTTCACCCCCATGAATAGATCACTTGCTACTCAATCCCGATTTAAGTTTGCATCGCATGTGCATAATTGAACAACTTTCTTCGAATTTTCACGTGCTTTTCTAATAAGTTTAATTAATTAACTATAATCAAATGCTTCTTTTTTTAATTGTTTTATATTCATTTTGAAATATTCCCTAATTTTTGTGAGCAGTGTACTTACTTGTCAGACTGTGGTAACTCAGATAACCAATTGTAGTAAGTAAAAATGCATCTCAGTGTACACAACTGATTGAACCCTAAGGTAGATGGGCTACAACAGAAGAAAATTGTGTCTGTTTTCTCTTCTGTCAGATAAGAACACAAAGCTGAGGCTGCAGTAGGCACAGGTTCACAAAGACTAAAATGTAGCCTGATCGGATGAATCTCAATTTTTGTTGAGCCAAACAGCATTAGATGTGAATCTCTGTTTTTATTCAAGTTTTCAGTGAGTCAATATGCCAATTCTGAATTAAAGTTTATGCTTTTAAGTGCTATCTGTGCTTGGGCTAATCCTTCAATCCATCTGAAGGACTACAAAGACTCCCAAAGCCACAGGCAACAAGCTACAAGTTGAAACATGCAAGGCGAAACCAAGATCATACATCAAATGATCCACAAACAGTCATTACAGTAGTGTAGTCAATGTCTTGTACCATGCATTCATGCTGTAATGCCTTAATTCTAACAAGCATGGCATTTACTGAATAGTCTAGAGCAAACACATAAAAAAAAATCATTCTTATACAAGTATGCACCATTTCATGCTTTAAAAACTACAGTAAATTATAATAGATTTATATTTTGAACAGATTCATAAAAAAATCTGTCAATTACCTCTTAGTAGCGGCCGTAAACAGACTCAAAACAGCAATACAATATTTTATTATTATTTTTTACAATATTTATTATAACTATTACAGATTCATATGTAATTTGCATGTTTTTGTACATTATTGCTTATTTTATGTACTTCAGTTCATTTTTTAGTGGTATTTCTAACACAATTATGTATCGTTTGCACACACTTTTCTTGTGAAAATACCCTTCATATTTACATCACAGCTAAATTTAACATATATCCGGCTTTTTCCGATTTTGTTCAACTCTGATTCTGTATAAGAATTCTAACTGACAGAATTGTTCAACTTTCCTGTTAATGGACACATTGCTAAAGAGAGATATCAGGGGGCTGCTAGTTTTAACCTCTTTGCCTTAGTTAGTTTAGCCAAATTCTCATATTTAGTGGGGACCTTAATATGCCTTATTTTTGCCATGCCTGTATTGCAAACAGTACGCTCTAAAGCACGTCCATGCTGAAGACATGGCTGTGCCGCAAATATTTTAATACTCCCTTATTTACTATTGCACTATACAGAGAGGGACTATTTGGTTGACTAAATAGCATAAAACACAACCTAGCACAACCTCTGATGCTTCCTCATCATCAACATGTGTCCGGTCTCCTAAAAACCAGTGAGTAGCTGAGCAATGTTTAAAGCTCTGTACACACATAAACTGAATTCTGAATTAATGTTAATAAAGGTAATGTGCTGTTCATGTGTGGCTGTGTTTGTGCCTCTGTTACTGTCGTACACTGCACAGGTTAAATGTGACCAGCACAGAATTGGTTATATAAGACTGAACATGCTAAAACCGTCACCGTCCAGTCACCAGCCAATTGATCGGTAAATGTTTTCCTACTGTGTGTTAATAATATATATTTTTTTATTAAAGCACTATGTGCAAAGTATCTAAACTAGAGTACTTAGCAACTGAAGGTTATAGTAATTGAAGACTATGTGACTATGGTAATGTCTGGTCAATGTCGATTTCCACAGGATGTATTGCAGACTTTAAAAGACTCATGCCTGTATTTTGCATGTTAGAAAGTCTACATTTAGAAGCAGAACACAATAGTCGCATCACTTCACAGAAAAAAACATGATCATGCAAAAAGGGTTTACTCTTACATAAAGAGATTCATTCTAGCTTGGTTCTTTATGTCATAGTCCCTTGCACTTGTCATCCATTTGCACCTCTGGAACACACGCTGGTAAGTAATACAGGAAGGAGAGGAGAAAGAAACAAGAATCAAGGTGGAAAACCTAGATTTCAAAGATTTCAAAGCATAGAGTAAAGGTCAACCAAGAGGAAGGAGGAAGGATGAGCGGCATATTGTGGAAAAATGATTAAAGGCATGGAAAGGGCAATTTCTGTTAGTGGAATTTGAAACCAGATGAGTTTCCATTAGTGTGTGAAAACATCTAACCGTCGCATCTTGGCGAGAAGTAAGATAACAATACCAGCTCAACAAGAGGTTCACTGGCACTCACCTGCTCTGGAGATGTCCCTCCAGCTCTCCCCTCGGCATGGTGTCAGAGCAGTGCTCGCTGAATGGGCATGCCACAGTCAACTTGTCCAGAAGCTTGTGAACGAGCAGGTTGGACTTGCGGCAGTTTTGTAGCAAGATGTGCACACGGTCGACTGGACAAAAATCGCTCTCTACCAAGAAGCTAGTCAGGCACTCTTGGCAATAGGTATGGCCACATGGTGTGTCCAGAGGGTTGATCAGGGGCTGCAGGCAGATGTGGCACATGAGGTCATCGTCCACCTCGTCTTTGTAGTCGTACTCGTGGTTCTCATCCAGAGAATGACGGTGCCCGCAGACCTTACACAGATCCACTTGAAGGGCAGAGGCTTTACAGTCCATATTAACCTCAGTCATTGCTGTGGCACCATCAACTGGCATAGGCATAGCATTGTCACTTGGCATCAGTATTGCACTGTCGAAGGGCAAGGCCATGGCTCCACCAGTTAGCCATGTAATGTCGCTGATGGGAATTGTCGTATCAGTAGTTACATGCATCACTGCTGCACCACCAACAGGCATCGCTGCTGCACCTCCGACATCCATTGCTGCTGCACCACTGACTGGGGACTCTATGGTGCCATCATCAGGCGTTGATGGAGTAGCTCCCATTATTGTGGTATCACTGATTGGCATTTCTGCACAATCCCCAATTGGCATTGCCATGGCACCCTCTTCTTCATTGTGTTCATCCACAGAGCCACTAATTGCCATGGCACCCTCATCTTCACTGTTTTCAAGCAGAGAGCCATCATTTGCCATGGCACCCCCCTCTAACCATCCAACATCACAAAAGTCACTGATTGCCATAACAGCTGCTGCTTCCTGGTCAGCTACCATGGCATCAGCAAAGGCCATTGCCATGGTATCTGCTATAACTTTTTTCGTCAATGGTAAAATGAGGTGATGGAGATGTTTGAAGCTTGCTTGTTATCTGTGGTTGGGTGAATAATGAAGGGATCTGAATTAATTGGACCTGTACAAGGGTAGGAGAGAAACAGTGTGATCGTTAAAGTATTTTTGGAGAAAAGTTACAGAGAAAATTAGATATATTTATTTCACTTGGACCAAAATGTAGGACTGACATACTCCCAGAATATTTATTTCCACAGGAATAGCAAATACTTTTCAATACTTAATTGTAGTAACCAGAGAGAGATATGGACTGGCATGAAAGAGAGGGAGTGAATTCTAAGTCAACCTGTTCCATAAATGCGGGGAGTGCTATGACGTGTTATGATGATCATAAAGCTTGTCTCTAGGGTGTCTGATGAGAACTGCGGGACTGCAGTAGCCTAGCAGTTAAGGAACTGGACTCTGAACCTGATGGTCCAGGGTTCCAATGCCATAGCTGCCACAGTTGGGTCCTTAAGCAAGGCCCTTAACCCACAATTGCTTGAATTGTAAGACTGTATAAGTTGTAAGTTGCTCTGGATAAGGGCATCTGCTAAATGAAAATGCTCCAGTTCCGTGAATATCAAAAGAGGTACTAACCTCCCATAAAAGTCTAATGTGTGATCTGTTTGTTTGGGTTGTTTATGAAGCCACATGTTAACAATTTAAAGTACTGTCAAAAATCTTAGCAACCATTAGATTTGTTGTTTCAACAATGCTATAATGACCATATCTTTTCACCCTGTTTCCCCTTGGTTGGCTACTTGGCTGCTACCCTTCCAAAAAGACCATTCCTGATAAAGCTGCTTCAGACTGTAGAAGGATCAAGTTGGCTTGGAGCCACCAGCGCAAGGGGCAGTCATAATAATAAATACTGCATACAAATCACCTGTATTTTCTGGTGATATTCTAATAAATAATAAATGATTATATATGGTCATAATACCATTGCTAAAGCAATAATACTAATGGTGGTCTTAGACTTTTGCACAGTATTGTAAATGGAAATGATTATGTTCGAAAAATGAGAGAATCGTATAATTTTAGTGTTTGCATTCCACGGAAGGTTCTAAAGATCATTCACCAAACCGCTACCACAAAATTAAGACCACACAGTTTTACAGAATGACACTGTATTTTGTAAAATAAGATTTACCTTCACTAAAACTAAGGAGCCTAACCCACCATGAAAAACAGTTCCAGATAATTACTTCTCCACCACAAAATGTTATATCTGTGCAAGTCGTGCTCCCCATCGAATCTGACAAACACAGATTTGTCAGTGAGACTGCTGGGATTGGGACTGACTGCTGAAGTGGGATTCATGACTTCAAAGCACACACTTTATTGCTTTAGAGTGCAAAAGTGTTGTGTTGTATCCCTTTCAAGCCAACACTTAGCATTTCACAAATAAGTGTTAAGTCTTAGTTGAGGTGGGGGCAAAAATACTGACACCATTAGAGAAAATAGTTTTGAATCTTCGTGGAGAAGGATTTATAGTGCAGCAGGATAATGATTACACAGTGCTCTGAAACTACTACTTAAAGATAAAAAGTGCTGATTGTAATGAACTTTCCTCCATTTTAGTTGTTGTTTATTTGGTCTATTTATTGTTAGCTACACACACAAGGTTACATCTATACACAAGGTCACATCAAAACATCTATCTATCTATCTAGCTATCTACGTACATATACATATATACATATATACATATATATATATATATATATATATATATATATGTATATATAGATATAGATAGATATATAGATATATGTGTGTGTATATATATATATATATATATACACACATACAGATCGGATCAATTTAATGTAATTAATTAAGCTATTGCATGTCTTTCGACTATGAGAGGAAGCCAGGACACCTGGGTTGGGCTGGACACAAGGTGGGATGCAATGCTTGAGGGGCACCGCTGCTAGGCACCATGTCATCATGTTCCATAAAAACCTGACCTAAAATTCAGCTGAACATATACAGGGGCAGTTGAAGACAGAAATACAAATATTCATTTTTTTAATATTTAGCATCACAAAAGGCACTTTGGAGTATTGGGAAATTCACATTTTGCACTAACCTGTGGAGTCCATCTTAGCTTAAGTACAAGGTGTCATTACAGCAAAAGTGGAACACACCAAACAGTCAAATTGGGAATTTTTGGCTTGCACTGTAAAGTCCAACAATAAATGTTTTTGTGCTGACTTTTTAAAAATGCAGTTTGTAATTTCAGATTTATACACTGTGCTTTAGCCCTCCTGTGAGCTTCAATGACCTTGTCTTTCACAGCTTGGTCATGACATTTTCAATTCACAATAACAGCACATACAGCACAGTTCAATTAAGCAACATGAGCAGCTTTGGCTTGCAGAAAATACGTCCTACCCCCGATAGTTTTGCTTTTGTTTCTCTATTTATGTAGTGTAGCTATATGCTCCATTTCATGCACACATCATTAGTGCAAAAGAACTAGTTAAGCACACTAAACAGCAGTGATCTACGTTCTTTTGGTCATACACTGAACATCATTTCAGCACTTTCTTAAAGAAAATGCCATTTGTAAAAAAATCTCACGCAAAGTTACCCAAAAGTTTTTTAACAATAAGCATTCTTTCTTTGATGCAAAGGCTAATGGGGCAGAAAATGAAGGAAAATCAGTAGTTTCCAACCAACATTATTTAAATATGATTAAACGACCCGAGCCACACAGTTTTCATTCACTGCTAGTCACATTAGCTTTTTGGGCCTGCTGTTTTTGTACATTTAAGTTATTTTAGTGTCTGAGCAAAACTTACTTCTCATAAGCTTCTGGACTTTACATGTTAACAGAGTGGAGCCATAGCAAGGCATAATTGCCAGTGATAAGGAAACCTGGTGTGCCCTATTTGATTGAGTAACCACATATGGATAAGAAAGAAAATATTAATATCTATTAATAATTGATCTCCTTACCCCAGCAAATGAGGTTATTAAAGGGCTGCAAGGTAAGCTAATATAACACACTGTATATAGTATATTATATTATATATAATATATATAGTATATAGTATAATTATATGTATTATAGTATAGTATATATACACTGAATAGTGTGATGAAAGAAAGCATGAATTTCTCATGAAAGGCAAGTTATGACACACTCAAGCACACACCCTTTACATTGTTCTATATAGTGTATTGTTCAACATGGTGTTTGAAATGGAGAAATGTACCTAAATACACAAACACACACCATTTTCTTACTGTCCTGATGGAGTCTTTCTAAAAAAGTGACCTACACCTACACCCAGTGCTTACCTTAACCTGACCTAATAGAAATCCTTTGAGTTTTATTTTTTCTGTTTCTGTAAAGAAGAACTTTTCCTTGTGGGGGCCACCAAATTGTCCCACAAAGTAAAAAAATGTATGATCTTTGTAGAAATATCTGATTGTGTCCCCACAATGATATCTATATATACATGGCCCACCCACACGCAAACTCGCACACACACACTCCCTCATTCCCACCCACACACACACACACACACACACACTCTCTCTCTTACACACACTCACACACACTGCATTCAGTAAGGTCATGAAGGTAACTTTTTAAAGTTTACAGATTAAAGAGCAGTAATGTTGTACAGGGGTTTACACGATCTCCATAATGTATTCAGATTACTTTCCATTGCCTATCCACTACTTTCCACTCAAAGGCTAAAGGTTAAAGTATTAACAATTTTCCATTTTGGTTCCTGAAGATATTTTTAGACCAAATTACATGTCATTATTAAGCTACTGCCTTTAGTAGGAAACAACTGCATTTCTGTAATAAAATAGAACTAGAAAATAGAACAGTATATATGTATCTGATTAAATACATGTGTCTTCCTCTCAAACAAAATGCACTATGCTCTATTTCCTGCTTCTGGACTAGACTGGGAAGTTGGCTGACATTTAATGGTCGGGTTAAAATACACATTTGGAATCCTGAGGTTTCATGCATCAATTAGGAAAAGGTCTTAGAAGTGATATGGTTTGCCCAGTCATCCAGGTGAGCATTTGTATGTTCAGATTCTTATGTTGAATGAGAGGGCCTGGCTCACAGTCTTCGTTCTAGTTAATCCCAAAGGTGTTCGGGGCTGAGGTCAGGTCTCTGTATGGGGCAGTACATTTTTTCACCCCAAAATCTTCTAACCAAACCTTTACAGGTCTGCTTTTCGCACTGGGACACAGTCATGCTGGAACAGAAAAGGGCCTTCCCCAAACCTCCAACAGAGCAAAAACCATACCATGTTTTGGTACGTCCAGGCATTCAGCCTAGACCAACCTCTGAAAAGCAACCCCATGAGACTGCCAGATAGAAAAGCATTATTTGTCACTCTACAGAGCAATTCCACTTTCTCCAGATACCAGTGGTAGTGTGCTTTAAACCACTTCACCTGACACTAGGAAATGTGCTTTTAAACTCATGCCATAAAGCTCACATGGAACTTGTACAGCAATGGCAGTTTTAATGTACTATACATACACTAGCTTTATGTGGTTTGTTGCTGTGGTCACTAAACACATCCACTGATGTGGGATTATTGAAAAGTGGATGTGTTTAGGGACCACAGCAACAAACCACATAAAGCTGATCGTGGGATGTCTAGGAGGAAATAAAACTCACGAACTGACTCGTTGCAACGGTGGCGTCCTATGGCCGGTGGCCGTTCTTTCACAAATGTTCCATGTTGTCAATGGACCGAATGGAAGAGCTAAATTTAGTGATTAACCGCTGTGTCCCAAACTTTTTTCCATACAGTGAACTTCCATTCCTTGTCAGATTACATGTGGTGTTCCCCTCTGTGTTGTGTGAATGTAATCATGAAGAAATGTGTGAATAGATTACTGATTATGCCTATAACACAGAAATCATTTAGGGCATTGGAATTTATGATTGTGTCGCTGCTGCAATCATGTATGAACTTCACATCAGAGAGCCACATGATTATACGTATGGGGAGTTACATAACCTCCAACGTATGAAAGCCTTGTCTCTCTGATTTGGCTTTCACTTTTTCAGTCGGCATTACTTTGATGACATAATTTTTAGACCATGCTGTATTTAAGAGCTTGAATAAAGGCAGCCCCCACATCTACATTGCAGCCCTAAGCATGTATTACCTAATCTACCCAAAGTAAGTTTCATTTAATTAAATGAGACCTGATCTATCACTGAACAGGACAAATATATGTTTTCAGGCCTGCTTAATAATTTAGGTAGCAATTCTAATATAGGTTCCGAGTACAGACAAAAGGCAACCTTTACCCCTAAGGTGAAATGCTAAAGACTAGAGGTTGTAAGAGAAGATCGAGACAGTGTAGTCAGTATAGTGAATTCAGTAGACTTACAGGAAGTTCAGGCTGGTCTTGTCACTGAAGGCTCTCTGTACAGGTAATCCAACAAGTCCACAGATAGAAAGAGATAAAGAGAGAGAGACAGAGAAGGCACTCGCCTCAACTGTCGCCTGTTCTGCACACCCGTATTTTACAGATTTGTTAGATCCTTAATGATTTGTATCATCTTTCATTTCTAAGGTGTTGTGGGTCTAAGGTAGAACCTGAGAAAGCAGCGATAAACTCAGCTTCTCTGTCTGCTCAAAGCACACTCACGGCTCTCAAACACACCTGACACAGGAAGTCTGTTTTCAGGGGGGTGGAGCTACACAGGAAGGCAGGTAAACATGATCTGCCCCAACCTGCTCTAGTTGTACCAGAGAATAGTTTTAAACGCACCGAAGGGAAACAGAGCAAGATTTAACGTGGACAAGGTGAACTACATTTATCTGGATTAATCTACATTTCTTTATATGTACTACACTACCGGCATAAACGTATAAATACAAGTAAAAAGTTTAAGCATGTCATGTGTAATAGATGTGATACCCGGACCAAACGATAAGTCAGCAATACACAAAGAAAGTATTCTTATGTAACATTATTCAAGAGAAAAAGATAGACAGACTATATTGCTTTTGTTTAATTACAGGGCTGATACTGATAATATACTTATTACATCAGATGGTTGCGTTTAAATTTTTGACTGCGCTATACAGTTAGATCTTTATTAAGCTCGCAGACTCTGACAGACAGGCAGAAACAAAAATGCGTGTATGCAGGGCGGGGGACAGATATTAAATGACGTATTAATGATGACTCACCAGGTTTATTGTAACTTATGGGAATCATTGGAGGAACCTGGAATACCAGAGAGGAAACCTCCTTACTTTACTCAAGAGAGAGTTTTATAGTGTTAACAATATTCTTCACTAGATTTGCATTTTCAAGTTTATGTCCCAATATTTTTGGCCACACATGACTTGTGTCCCATTGCTTTTTTTTGCATGTATTATGAATATGGAGAAACACAGGGACTGGGGAAAAACAGGGGTTGTTATCTACACAGCGGGGTTTCCCAGTACTTTTGTCTCGACGTGACTTTGTGCCCCAGTACTTTTGATCATATGTGGTTTTGTGTCTCAATACTTTTGCCCCATGTGGGTTTGATCGAAAAAACAATTCACAAACTGAGATTATCTACACAACGATCTGCATTTCCTGAAGGAAACCCCAAGCCAGGAATAGTTGGGACAGTATGGATAAAAGCAACAATTAAAATTCCAGTCTTCCTTACGTTTACTTTGACTTTTATTGATTTGCAAACAGTATGCACTTGAGATTTTGTATATTTTGTTTCGTCAACTTCATTTCATTTATTATTAAAAATCAATTCTTGCTGTTGAGACCTGTAAAACAAAAAGTTGAGACAGAGATCATTTAAAGCTAGTAATGAATTAAAACCTAAATAATGATGTGATTTCAAGCTGGTGATTATAATCATGATTTGGTACAAAATCAGTTTTCAGGAAAGGCTTTGCTGAGCAAAGATGGCTAGAGGAGCTCCAGTTTGGCAACAAATGTGTGATGCTTGGTGTTTAGGATTACTTTTACTTACACAAATACAATTAAATATAGAAATATAAAAAATGTTCAAGATTTCTTTTAATATTTTTATATTTAACTATTCGAACTATGAAGTTATCCCTACACTATATCTGAGTAGCCTAAAATCTAATTCAGTAGTCAGAAAATAAGTGCAGGTCCTGACAGAGAGCGAAAGTATTGTGTACACAAACAAAGCTAGTTTCATTCTCATTCATCCACTTGAGCAGGAATAACGAGTACGCTTTACTCTTGGCAGTTATGTAGAATCCATGAAAAAATCAAAACAACCGTCACCTTGCACGTCTGAAAAAAAATAGTTTAGACTGGTTTTATTATGACATTTTGACAATAGCTGGAATTAAGGTACAATGGTACATTATTGCACTACAGCTATGTTTTTTTAAATGACCAATCAATGTCCTCTTGCTTAATGACTGAGGCAGAAGAAATTATTATAAGCTATTATAATACAAATTCTGTTTTCTTACTCTGAATGTTGTGAATGTAAATAGCTGGTCAAATTAAACCAAGGTTTAGC
Source organism: Parotocinclus spilosoma (assembly GCA_033117975.1). Lineage (NCBI taxonomy): Eukaryota > Metazoa > Chordata > Actinopteri > Siluriformes > Loricariidae > Parotocinclus > Parotocinclus spilosoma. The sequence continues at coordinate 25,428 of JAVSBV010116965.1, forward strand.
ATGTCTATTTTAACTGGCAGAAATGTTTATGGACTCATTCCTTCTTGGTTGTGTGCAGCCAGTGAGGTATGTTTATTTATATTTAGATATAAATTGTTCATTAAAGGTGGAATTGTTGACTGTGGTAAGGAGTGATACCTAGACAAGTTTTGTCTACATATGTAAATATAAAAGGTATTCTCACAGGAAAACTGTATGCATATTATACATAAATCTGTCAGAGATATAATATAGATCGGTGGGTAGCACCACTGCCTCACAGCAAAAAGATCTGTGGTTCAATCCTAGGGTGGAGTGGCCTTGGTCCTTTCTGTGTGGAGTCTGCGTGGGTTTACTCTGGGTACTCCAAAGACTAGTTCAAAGACATGCGTGTTGGGTTAATTGGTATCTCTAAAGTATCCCTTAGTGTGTAAATGTGTGTGTGACTGTGTGTGTTCACCCTATGACGAATTGGCGCCCCATCTGGGGTTGTTCCTGCCCTTGTGCCCAGAGTTGCAGGTTGGGCACCGGCTGGCCCATGACCCCGTGTGGATTAAGCAGAAGATAATAAATGAATGAATTTAGATTACATTTTTCATATTTACATTACAGTATTATAAATAGACTACGTGACTATGGTCATGTCTGGTCATCATTAATTTCAGTCAACGGCCTGTTTCACAGAGGGTGATTAATAATTTGCCACCTAGGGGAAGATGCATGCTCAAAATCTGTCCACGTATAAATTATATTAAGTCGTACTAGAGCTTACACATAACAATTCCAAGCTTTGGAGTTTAAATAGTTATTAAAATGTAGATTTAGATTTAGATAATATGCATTTAAAATGAACAAAACATAAATATAAAAATCGATCAAAATCTCAAGTTATTTAGAAACGACTGGCCCCCCATAAGTAATTTCTTTCTTGTAAGATATATTATATTAATACAGGTCAGAAGAGACAGAGTGCTTGTACAGTTTTACTGATGTTCACAATGAACAGTGAACTTTCATAGTTAACCACAAGAGCTGCTGTATTTTTTCCTTCTGGGGTATTCTACACACACACTTTACATGCACGTGGACCAACTGTCGTACCACTGCCATTAAACAGATTACCTGAACATTCATACATACATTCAGCATAATGTACATTTTACAGTGATGAACGCAAGAATGTTGTGAACCAAAAGAGGAGCCAGTGCCAGTCACAATTATGTGACTGATCCCAATCTTATATATATATATATCTTATATTTCTAGGACTGGGTATAAAGGTACAGTCATCATACAATGTAAATACAGTTTCCTTATAGTTTTACAGTTTCAGGTGACTATCGTGAGAAAGTTTTCAGATGTCAGCATGAGTTTTTAGGTCAGTGTGTGAGTCTGCATGTGTCATGTCATTTTCCTCATGTTTAAGCAGATGGCTGTGACTGCCACTTTGCATGAGAGTGTGTGTTTGGACATACACATGCTCGGTCAGCAGGTTGTCATCAGGTCATTGAATGGGGTGTGTGGGAAGTAGGGAAAAGGTGACACAAGAACGTCAGAATGTTTAACTAGAAAATTAACCAAAAATTTACAACAGAGCATACATACATACTCTCTCTCTCTCTCTCTCTCACACACACACACACACACACACACACACGCACACATTGGTCTCACTATCCTTGTAGGGACTTACATCTGTCACACTGGTTATCGCAGCTAATTGTTTCTACACCTAACCCAAACCTTAATATCTGTAACACTAAAGGAGATATTATTTTTTCTTTTGAATTAAAAAAGCAGAAGTTCCCATCACACACTATAAACGTTTCTGGACAAACACTGCATCTCAAAACATAGGTAGTAGCATGGAGTTTTTTCTTCCCTTAGCTACAAGAGTCACTGTTAATTTGGCTAAGATAACCTAAAATGGAGACTTGCGAGGAAACTTGGAGCGGAGTACTGGTGCGTTTGACCACTTTGGTAAACATCTGTACTTTTAGGATTTGTGCATTATTTTTAAATGTGATAAACAGGAAATTAAGCTATGAAATACAAGAAAATATTGTTCCACTCTTCCATAAGTTACATGTCTGGGCCGTTGATTAGTATTTTGACATCCATAAAATCAAAAAATTCAAACCTAATGTTATGTGGTAAACTTACAGTGCAAACAATATCTGGGTGACTTTGAGGACTTTTGTTTTGGTGGCAGAAGGGCTACACGCTGTATGCACTGTATGCCTGTGCTCTATAAAATTAGGTGGGGCATTTACTAAGCCTAAACAAATAGAGCTCAGGTTGCTCCCAGAAAAATGTTGCAAAGCACCGTGGCTCTTTTTTTCAAGTATGAATAAAAAGCATGACATGCTTCTGTCTGGGGTGGGTGATTAATTAATGACCTGATACTTTAAAAAATGTTGCCAGGTAATTTCATTATTTGAGGCATAGATTCAACAAGGGACAGGAAAAAAAAATCCTCAGGAATTTTGGTCCATATTGAGTCGATAGCTTCATGCTTTGATCTAGTTTACGGTAAATTCTGACCCTATTATCTGAATGTCGCAGCAGAAATTGACATTAGACCAAGCAACATTTTTTACAACAATTGAAGCCTCAGTTGCCTGTTATTAGCTAACATGAGAGGCAACCGAGCCGGTCTTTTGCTGCTGTAGCCAATCTGCTTTAAGGTTTCAGTGTGTTCAGAGATGCTTTTCTGCAGTGTTTATTTCAGATGTTATTCTTTCTATAAACTTTCTATCTCCGCAGATTCGGAGAACAGCTGCTGACTGGATAATTATCATTTTTCAGACCATTCTCTTTGTACCCTAGAGAAGGCTGTGCATGAAATCCCCGGTCGATCAGCAGTGTATGATATAAATAGTTGTTTTTGACACATTGTAGACTTTTCGAAGTCGATCATGATCGTTTAACCTTGCATCTCTGACATGAAATTGTGTCAGTCTCAGTCTATATCTACTTTTCTGTCACAAACACCTGTACCTTCTCATTCACACTTCAGTTTCTCCATCACGCCAGGACTTCATTCTCTGACAGAAACTGTCATAAATCATTGCAATTTTTGTTCAAAGCAGTTCGAAACAGGTCTTGTATCTTTCCTTATCAGCAAAAGCTATGGATGTTTTTTGGTTGGACTACAAAAAGGATACTCTGGTACAAAGTCTCAAGCCTCAGAAGTAAAAATAATGAGTCATGATGAGGTCAGATGGACCAAGTGAGCACAATACTGAAGTATTAGAGTATTAGAGTATTTTATTCTACATTTAATAGTATTTTACAATACAATTTTACAGGCAATTTTATTATTCCTGAATGTAATACCAGAGATGAAGAAGAGTGAATGACAGTATAAGAGAAAAACAGCAGCCCAAACAACAACAACTATAATAATGGAACTACAAAACAGCTGCTTTCCAAAGTGCATACTCTGATCCTAAATAGTAGGCTATGTCAAATTAGTGGACTGCCAATTATATGCGCTTCAGAGTGATGCAGCGAGACTGGGAAATTATGGCTAAATGTTTTGTGCTGAAATCCAACCATGCAACCTGTTCAGACGTCAGATCATTTTAGTTCTTGCTTTGAAATTAACTGGTACTGTCATAACTACGTGGTTGCTAGGTACACAAAAACACAAACACGTGGTTCCCAGTAATGCACATTGTTGAAAGTTTCCTCCAGCTCTGTTGCAGAACAGATACTGTATGTGCTTCTCCAGGCACCCATGCCTCCATGTTGTTCTGGTACTGGCATGGAATGTGCTCTTCTGAAAAGTTGCCTGTTATGTATATAATCCTCAATTTTCTTGTCATTGGTGCTCCTTGTTGGAATTTGTTAAAACATTACGTAGGTCTTTGTAAGTCTGTGAATGTCCAATGTACGCACTCCTACAGCCGCAAGACAACAAATTACACTGTTCAGCACATGAGCAGTCCAGGGCTGTTGAGATAATGCAGTATGCCTTTAACAATAGTCTGAGATATCTAAAACATGGCCAACTTGTTTATATATATAGATGGGCGTACTACAGGTGTGCTTGCATGTGTTTTGCACTAAGGAGAGGATTCTTTCTAACTACTTTGCCATAAAGTCCAGATTGGTGGAGTGCTACATTTATTTTTGACCTTCTGAAATTGTATCCCGACTGCACATAGGATCTTTGGAGCTTAGCCAGAATGACCAGAATGTATTTTCAGTCACCTCTCTTACCAAGGCCCTTCTCCCATGATTACTTAAGTTTGATGGGCTGACCAGATCTTGGAAGAGTCCTGGTTGTTCCAATTTGTCTTCCATTTAAGAATTATAAAATATGTTTTTTTATGGAAGATGCCACTGTGCTATTGGGTTCTTTTCAGAGCAGCAACATTTTTTAAGCCTTCTCCAAGACTTTGCCTTCACACAATCCTGTCTCTGAGCTCCACAGGCAGTTCTTTTCCACCTCATGGGCTTATGTTTCTGCTATGATATGCATTGTTAACTGGGAGACCTCATATAGTCACATCATCATAGGTATCCTTTTTGAAATATTACTACTTGTTAGTCATGCTAGTGTTAAAAAGTATCTAAATAAAACCCCAATTTATTTTCCTCTCTCTCTCTCTTTCTCTCTCTTACTCCCTGAGGTAGATATGAAAGGTCATGCAGTACCCTGCTCCATATTGCATCCATATTTCATAACTACAGTGATAATGTCACAGTGTGTATGAATATGCAGCAGAAAAGACCACAGGAGGAAGATCATTGAGCTGTCAGCATAAAACCAGACTCTGGAGTCTGTAAACCAATTCTGTACTTGCATGCATCCTAAAGATGCATTCAGTCCTGAGCACTCAGAGAACACTCTGTTCTGATCACGATAAAGGTCATTTAGTATTCTCCTGCTGCAAGCTTGCATTGTGAACTTTACTAGAAAGTGACGCTTTTTAAGATTTATCGAGTCCATACACAACTCCACACACAGTGGTCTAAATAAGCCAGCAAAATGCTCTCGCTTGTTACACACAAATAGAAAGAAACATGCACATGCTGTTGAATGTACCTTCCCAAAAACTTTGGCAAATACTCAGAAGCAGGGTGTGTCGAGAAAAGAATGGAATACCTTTAGAACAAGTTTATGCAGGATGCTGCATTCTAAATAAATGATCATGGTCACGCCAACAGCACACACACTCACACAACCACATAGATACACACTTAATAAAGATGTCCCGGAATCTAAATTTGACCCCATTGATAACAACTTGCCATTAAGCAGATATGGCTACTAATGTGTTGCAATTATTTAAGAAGTTTGTTTTAGTGTGTGTTACTGATTTAAATGCTGATATTCCATTCTCCATTCTCTTTTAATTGTGAAGACAATTAAACAATTAAACATCGGCCACTTATTAGGTACACCTCCGCATTTATACCACTGACTTACGATTTACAGATGAGTCAAAAGCCACAGGACCAACCTTTTATTTCAGAATAAAAAGAATGACATATTTGATTACCCCAGCAAGTCATGGGTGAGGGGACCTATCTTTTAGGTTATGTCCCAGACATGGGCACCATCATGAAACTGCTATATTGGATCAAGGTCAAGTTTTTCCAATGGGAAGGTGGCCTTGTAGCTTATCAAAGAAGACCGGATTTGTCTCAGAGTTGATCAATCAAATTTGCAATATTGCTTGTGGTTCAAACGTTATCAACAAATAAATGTCAATAAATTTGTTGTTTGTCTGAAGAGGAAGATGGAATTGGCGATTCTGATGTCCGGAGTATGCAGCTGCTGTATCATAGCTGTAGACATCAACAACCAACAATCCAAACGACCACCAATTTCACACAGCACTGTTCCATCCCGCACAGCCAAAGGCCGAGAAACCAGGATTGTGGACCAGTGGTTGTCTGAAGAGCGATACCGACAAAGAAACCTAACAATAGTTTTGGCAGCCTTTGCAAAAAGTCCTCGACACAACACGCAACATGTAATGCATCTTTTGACTCACCCTGTAGATGCACTGTGTAGTTCTACAGTTACAGACTGTAGTCTATCTGATTGTCTATATACTTTATTAGTCCAATTTACCCTGTTCTTTAATGGTCAGGACCACCACAGGACCAGCACAGATCAGGTACTATTTGGGTGGTGGACCATTCTCAGCACTGCACTGACACTGACATGATGTGGGTGTGTTAGTGTACGAGTATGAGTGGATCAGACACAACAATGCTGCTGTAATTTTTAAACCAATTGTTATTACTGCAAGACTAAAAATCAATTACCAACCAAAAATATCCAGCCACCAGCATCCTGTAGGCAGCATCTTGTGAACAAGTTGTGCACCAACACATTAACTACTATATTTTACTTTAGAATTCACAATATATGGGCCTAACATAGTGCACAGTGAGTAAATAATGTCTAAAAACTCCACTAATACCAGTGCAACACACCACCACCATATCAGTGTCACTGCAGTGCTGAGAATGATTCATCTAAATAGTACCAGATATTGGGTGTACCTAATAAAGTGACTGGTGAGTGTATGCTACATTTAATTCAATGCAAATGCTGCCTAATTTAACTTGCATTTGTGTCATGCTAACTGCTAATATTAGTCAAGTCACTTAGCTAGGAAGTAGCCGCATCATTCATTCTCATGCTGTTTCCACTATTTATTTTCCCAGTTCTTATTTCTCCCTGTCTGCTTTCTTTTCTTTCCCTAAATGTTAGCATTAGCCTTAGCTTTGTGTATTCATTATTAGTATTCATAGTATTAGCATTAATGTTAGCTTTATACATTTCTCTGTTTAGCATCTTACTCTTTTGTCGTCTGGATATCTTAGTATTTAAGTCTGCCCAACTTCTGTGTGGTTTCTAGATGTTTTATTAGCCCCCTCCATGTATATCAATATCTATTTCCTTAGGCCTCCATATTTATTCTGCTAAGGTTTTCTTGGGGTTCTCCGTGTTTAGCTTAGCCTCCTTATAAGCCTGTGATTGTTTTCCCCTATTGACTGTTTTAGCTCTCTACCCATCCTAGTGGATTGAGTTTGTTTTTGTAAATAAACCTAACATTCTTGCACTTGCGTTCATCTTCCTGACCACCTTGCCTGATCATGAGAGGGAACAGTAAAATCATGTGGTGAATGTTGTTTCACAGATGAGAAGCTTAACTATTGTCATTATTATCATGATTATGATAACCTGACACTGCTCAACATGTAAACACATGACTTGAATACATTGAGAACTCAATAAATCTTCTAAACAAGCTCCGTTTTTGTCTTCGTTTTTTTAACCTGTGGGTGGTTGATTCAGATTTCTGTTTTTTAACCTATGAGTGGCTAATTCTGATTTCCGTTTTTTTTTTTAAACCTACGAGTGACTAATTCCAATTTCTCTCTCTTTTTTTTTTAACTTATAAGTGGCTGATTCCAATTTCCATTTTTTTGTTTTTTTTTTTACCTATGAAGTGGATGATTCCGATTTCCATTTTGTTTTTTAACAATGATTGACTAATTTCAATTTCTGTTTTTTGTTTTTTTTTAAATTGCCTATAAGGGGCTGATTCTGATTTCCGTTTAGTTTTTTTTTACCTATAAAGTCACTGATTCCGATTTCCGTTTAGTTTTTTTTTACCTATAAAGTCACTGATTCCGATTTCCGTTTCGTTTTTTTTTTTTACCTATGAAGTGGCTGATTCCGATGTCCGTTTTGTTTTGTTTTATTTACCTATGAGTGGCTGATTCCGATTTCCGTTATTTTTTTATTTATTTTTTTTTAACCTATGAGTGGCTGATTCCTCTGTATAGGAAAAGACTATTGGAGTGAAATTCCCTTGTCATCAATGTGTGTTTAATAAACACAAAGCATTTAAAATGAAACTGTGTTTAAAACAGAATTGTGAATTAATGTGTTTTTCCTCTGTAGTTGTGTTTAGAGTCTAACTATCCATGACAGTCACAGAATTGCCTATGTGAGACTTATAGCGATCTGCTTACTGAGTACTTGTCTAATGTAAGTCAAATATAATTCCTGAATTGGTATTTTAACCGTTTGTTTGTAACCAGTACTGTATTAGCACTGTTAGCAGAGCATCTGTTGCTGGTGCTGCAAAGTTTCAGGGACTATTTTTGTGTGAAAGAAAAGCACTGACTACACTACATTGCCTGTAGGCATGAACAAGTGAGTGAATTCGTAACTCAGTGTTTCTCACTGAGATGAACTTGACACCCTGTGCAGAGTGGACAATCTTTTGTACCCAGTTTAACTCTGCCAGGAAACAGAGCTTATATTAGGGGCAGATAGGACTACTGTTTGTACAAGTAGTAGAGTATGTGTCAATATGTTGTGCACCCAGAATATACAGGGGCACACCTCTCTGCTTTCCAATCCATCATATGGGCACAACTGTAAGTGATTTACTATTAAATTGGGTGCCATGGATAAGAAATGAAGAACAAATTAATAGTAAATATGTATGCATTTACTGTAGGAATTCTTCAAGGAAGCCACAGCCAGTGTACCTGTTTGGTCGAACACACTCACTGGCACTTCAAATGTCATTCAAACAAGCTAGTTCATGCAAAATGAGCCCCAGTGAATCAGCGCCTAACCACTTCGGCAGTGCAATTTCCAAAGTGATTTTCCCTAAATGAGTTAGTTAATTCAAAACGCTACTCCTTTTAACAAAATGAAACAGGTGTTTTCATTGTAGAGCCCAAACGGAAACACTCATGAAGGGCAGAGACAAAGCCGAGTCATCTTTTACAGATAAAGAAATTTGATTAACTTGAGTCTTGTGTAGGAGGGAATCATGATGTTAAGTGATCTAGAGATTACAAATGAATTGGTTAAGCTTTTTTTTTTTTTATGGTAGCCATTTTTAGCTGGTCTTTTAAGACATTCCTATTACTTTTAATGTATTAATCCTGGAACAGTTATAAAGCACATTTCTGTGTCTTGAGTGTCTAGAAACAGTTACTGATGCAGACAGAAGACTACTGCAGAGAGTTTGCAGAACTCAAGTAGGTAATAAAAATGATTCACCGAATTTTCACTGAGCATTTCATTTGCCAGCATGTTAGATGGTGCTTTGGTTAGAGTCTGTAGAATAGAAGGCTAAATACAGTTGACTTGAACAGCTTTCTTGTAACTGTGTAAGTCATATGTATTCAGTGTTCATTTTATGTTAATATACACACAAGTGCCATGTAACATTCATTCATTTAAAAAAGGTCTTAACAATTATTGTTATGGACGTTACAGCCAATCAATGCTGTGACCTCAACAGCCAATCAAGATGCAAGATGCAGCAGATCCACGAGCAGAGGCAGAAGTTTAAGAACAGACGTCTGCCATTTGTGTGTAGAGATTGTTTTGACTTTCCTCTGCTTCTGCTGTAACAAGGTGTATATGGACTTCATAAGTGCATGTGCCCGCCTATTGCAAGTAGTACACTTTTTATGGTTTCTCTCTCTCTCTCTCTCTCTCTCTCTCTCTCTATATATATATAT
>JAVSBV010116972.1:0-20070 GCA_033117975.1 Parotocinclus spilosoma
TTTTTTGTTTGTATATATATATATATATATATATATATATATATATATATATATAGTCACAATTTATTTGTTTAGCATTTATATATCGATTTATTCATGTATGTGTTTATATATATATATATATTTATTCATTAATTTATTATTCATGTTTCGTCCTTCATATCTGTTCATAATTGGTCTCTTGTAGGTATTTAAGCCTTTGATGAAGTTATACTACCTAGACGCCGCATTAGCTGCTTCAGCAACATGTTAACATGTAATAACCATGTTGATCCAGTTTAAACTGGCTTGTAAATACAACTTCAAAAACAATAAAGTGGCACTTTTTTCTGATTAAAATGCAGAATAAATTAATTATTTATCAACTGTCAACTAATTATTAAAAATAATTAATGAAATCATAGATTTAAAATAGTAGATGGTATATGCAGTATAAATAGTAGTAATTTATCCTTGTATTTTACGTTTTGCAGTAGGCTAGGGTCAGTGTCACTCATGGGCATGGTAGTGGGGGGGGGTGGACCTGACTACCCAGGGCCCAAGTAGGGAGAGGGGCCCATGAAAATCCTGATTTTTTTTTTTGCTCACGTTCCTCGTGTACTGGCATGGATAGGGGCCCACTGACATTGGGAGTGTACAGGGCTCAGAATTTGCTGCTACACCTCTGGTGCCACTGCTAGTACCATGGTGCAGTATCCAGGATGGCACATCAATATGTACCCTTGCCTGATGTTTGGCACAGCCCTAAGAGTATGGAGGAGATTCCAGGTGACTGGTAGTTACTATAGGAGAGCTGTAGACAAGGCTGTAGAAGGCCCTTAAACCTTTAGCAGGACTCATTTGTCCAAGTAGGAACAGGATGAGCCCCACACAATTACCTCTAGCAGACCACTGGCTTATCCCAGTAGGAGCATGCACTGACATTGTCAGGAAAAAAGCTAACATTTTCAGGGTGTCTTTGGATTCTACCATTTGTAGGGTGATCATTTTCATTTACATCAACAATGTGGCATCCTTTCACTCCTTTCACATTACCCAGTCCACATCAGGTAAGATGTTCTGCATTTTTTTTCCCTATTGAGATCTGATGTGTTTTCAGTGTTACTTTAATGTGTATTTAATGTTTTGTTTGGTCACTTCATTTAATTTGTTATAATAAACATCAATTCCTGCATTTCAGGCATTCAGTATACACAAATGGAACTGCAACAATTTAAAGTTACTAATGAATTAAAAATATAAATAAATGATGACGAGCACATCCATTTTTCCACTCCTCTGGTCTCAGAATCATCAAGAATTGACCATCACACAGTGAAATGTGTATTGTGGTCAGACGAATTAGTAATCCAGGATTAAATTTTTTTTTAAAAAAAGGTATCATCCAGACTGTTCATCAGAAATAACTCCAAAAACCAGGATCTTATGATATGCGGTGTCATCAGCAATCAGCAATAATGCAAAAAAAGTGCATTGGGACCTTGGATCAACAGAATTGAATCAAGATGTGCATGCAATTATCAAAAGGTAAAACAAGTCAAATCAGAAAAAGTTAGGACTGAAATATGTAAATCCTTTCCAGTCTTTCTTTGGGAAACATTTAAAGAACTTTCTCATACATTTGTTGAGATCCTCTGCCCACCTTTACTCTTCAAATAATTAATTATAATCACGTGTTGACATCCTTTGTTTGAAATCACATCGTAAATGTGGCATTTAATCTTATTAATTGGCATACATTTCCTAGTCCCAACGTTTTTTTTTAAACTTCTTGCAGGTCTGTAATGCAGGAATGGTTGTTTATTAACAAATTAAATTAAGTTGTTCAAATTAAATGATTAATTCTGTCTGCAATATGTATAAACATTTAGAGTGCATGTAAAGAACACTGCTTTTTTATGTTTGCATTTTCTATACTGTCCCAACATTTGAGGTTATATTTATAAGTGTTATACTTTCTGGGTTTACAAAAATATGTTTTCAAATTCTTTTTTTGTAAAACAAATACATGGTAAAAAAGTATTTATGCAAAGTTATTTTTAATTTGAGTTTCAACATGACATGAGCACCAAGCACCAATTAATTGCCTTCTGATCATCTGATCATCAGAAATGGGACTAGTGTATACACTGGATCTCCTAACACCAGCAAAGGGAGCTGGACTCCCTCCACAAAAACTGTATATTTCATGTTTTGCCTCGTGGACATCCATTTCTGTATTTCAGTTCTGCAACACATTCCAAAAAAGGTGGGAATGTACATTGTTTTATACAGTACTTTGAAATGCTGCCCTTTCTTTTGGCCACATCAAAATACATTTGGGCACAGAGGATATCAATTTCACTGTGTGTTTTATTACAGTTTCTCTCAGTCGCTTTGGTGCATTTTTAACATCACTATTAAAAGTTGCACAACAGTGCATTTCTCAAAACAATTAGTACAAATTGCAAAACCTTGGTTGATAACCTGCAAAAGTGTGTCATTTGCTCAAAATGAATAGTTCATTCCTCAAAAGCAAGTATTCATGTCAATGAAATTGTCATCAAAATAAACAGTTGTGACACCATTGTTTATGAACAAGATCAACTCAAATGTCTTTGTCATCTTTTCATTGTGATAGATTATAAAGTTTTATAAAGTTTTTTTTAAATGCAAAGAATTAAGATCATGGTAACATAATGAAATGCTCAAAACAGCACTATACACAGCACTATAAATGTAGCACACCCATTTAAAATCTACAGTAAACTGTACAGTACACACAAACACACAATACAGAACCCGTCACCACTACACAAATGGCTTCCTCTTGTTGCAGAGTAAAAAGGGTTTTTCAAACCAATGTGGTACAGAGTAAAATTACAGTAATGTACAGTAATCATCAGATGTACTGCTTTGTAGATTACTGTAGAGTACAATAATTGCAAAATGTAGCAGTACAGTACTATACTGTAAATATGGCAAATGTTTCTGGAACACTATTTTACACTACAATACAGTAAGTCTGTCCTGCAATAAATCTGCAAGTCTAAATGTAAATTGCAAAAATTTTTGTGCCACTGCCACTGTAAGCTTCATGTATGAGACAGTGACAGTAGTCCAGTGCAGATTGTTTAGTGCTGAATTACTGTCCCATATATACACATGTTCTCCTCACAAAAAAAGGTATAATCAAATTTGCAGTGGTTCTCCTATTTGGCTGTACCCTTTGACCAGCCTCAGCCATTGTGAGGTCGCGATTGACTACATGGTCCACAAGTGAAGCCCTAATTTCATTAGGAATCTGCTTATGTACTTGTACTCTTCCTCCTCTTCCTATGGCTGCCCTCTCTCCCTTCCTCTACACATCCTCACTCCCCTTCCACGATGCTGACCTTCTATTTCTGTCACAGTATTGTTGAAATGGTACACACTATGTCCTGCTCATTCATATGCTCTTGCCAGTTGATGGTTCATGGGATTCAGCTCTGAGTGACTGTGAGAAGTGGCTTAACAACAAACTGGTTACAACAAATGTTTCTAACACTCCTCATCAGTAAAAGCTGTGGTTCACCTGAGAGAAATTGTACAATTTGGGAGACATTGTCAGGACAAAAAATGATAAAAAAATGCATAATATTTGCTTCACTGATTTTGACAAGTAGTTTACCATTTTTGTATGTAATGATTCAAGCATTGAAATGACGACTATTAGTTTTGTTAGAAATTCCGTTCCTGACTCTTTCCCTCTCCCTTAGTCCCGCCTTCTAATCAGCGTGTGATTTCCTCCTCATTCTGACTGACATAAGAAAATGACAATGTTATAAAACAGCAGAAGTGTATGGAAGGAGTTGATGCATGTCTAAAAGCATTTGCAATTTGTTGGAATGAATGAGAAACTGTTACTATGATGTGCACAAATTATCTTGTAAAGGTTGAACTAACAGTTATGAGAATTTTAATTCTGCCCCGAGAATGCACCAAAGCATTTGAGAAAAACTGTAATAGGTATTTTCCACATTGTCCCATTTTTCTTATTTGGGTTTGGAGCTTGCACATACACTTTCTAATAATACCTAATATGAATACAGTCATAACTTGGCATTGGACTACCACTGGAACAAATTTGGTTCTTGATGCATTTTTAAGAGAAACATTTGTCTCAGTACCCGTTGTTTGTTCATAAAAAAAACTTTTGGATGAATCACCGTGCAGTTATTTCCACTCACACTGCAAACAGAGTTCTCCAGTGGACTAAGCATTTTGTTTTTATTAAAAAATTTCCATACATTATTTAATAAATTACCAAAAATATTTTACACTTTATCATAAATAATCAGTGGTCTTGTATAACTGTAGATTAATGTATTTTGTTATTTATTTTGAAGGCATTATATGCTTTCCTCTCCTGTCTTCTATGATATGATTTTTTTCTGTTTCTTTAATTTGCTTTTGATAATATTCCAACTGTAGATATATTTATGTTACTGTAGGGTTAGGGAATTAGCATACATTCAACAACTTTAATAATAAAAATTACTAACATTATTTTATTACAGTGATAAAACACAAGTTTATTTCTTTTAGTGTTTTAATCGTTTTATTCATTTCAGTCTTACAGTGAGATCACAGTCTGACACAGTACTATTACGATTTAAATAAATTGAAATTGCCAGTCAAAGACATGTTAACTGGTGTCTCTAAAGTGCTGTGAGTGTATTATTAAGAGAAAAAGCATTGTGGTAGTCTAGTGTTTAAGGTACTGGACTATGGACCAGAATGTCCAGGATTCTAATCCCTCTGTAATGGCTGTAATTGTATCAGTTGTTAGTCGCACTGGATGAGGCCAACTGCTAAATGCCTAGATTTAGCTTGTTCATAATTTATTTCTTTTTTGTTTATATTTTGGATATTCGAACTATGCAAGTTTAAGGAAATCCACAGCTGTCCTCTCCTGTCTGCTGTGATATGATTTTGCACTCACTATCCCCTGATGATGGGGGAGCATTATCCAGGAGTACACTATTGCTCTGTGTATTACTCTACATGAAATGATGTTTTCCCCTAAATTATGCTTTTATAATGTTTGAAAGCATATTTGTTTTGCACATCCAAACCACCCAAGCAGGATAGGTTGATTTGTTTCATTTGGACAAATCCCCTAATTTTTGTGAGAAGTATACTTTTACCACACATATTCTCATTGATGTTATACAAATGTGTATTGATATTTTGTACACTTGTACATGGTAGGACACTAAAGATTGACCAATCTTGTCATGTACAAGATTATAAATCACTAAATGACGCTAACATGCTTTAGCTGTTTGAGGGAGGTTTTTTTTCTTAAAATAAATGAATATTTAGAAGTCATAACTGCAGTATCTTGATCAAGACCATACCACAATCTTGGGAGATCAGACCAAATCGGAGTGCAAGTACCAATGATTCCAAAACAAGTCCAGAAACAAAAATGACAACAAAAACATCTTAAGCCTGAGACTAAACTTGTGTACTATAGCCCTAATATTTGAAGGTGTAAAATAACTATCCAGTCACTTTATTAGGTACACATTGCTAGTAAGGTGCTGGCAAATCTCGTGTTTTACCACATCTTAAAGGTGTGCTACTGGAATGAGATGTGGTGACTGCGGAGGGCATTTGAGTACAGTTAATTTATTGTCGTGTTTAAGAAAGCAGTGTAAGATGATTTGTGCTTTATCACATGGTGCAATATCCTGCTGGTAGTATCCATCACAAGATTCACTGGGTACAATGTGGCCACTTTGAACCTGGTCAGTAATAATGTGCAGGTAGTCTGTGCTATTTAAACAATGCTACACTGGAATTAGGGGTTCCAATGTGTGCCAAAAAATACTGCAACACATTATTAGTAATGAATAAAAAAAACCAAACTAAAATTATAATGTGTTGTCAACTGATGATTGTAATCATTATTTGGTATAAAAGCAGCATTCGGGAAAGGCTTTAAAAAGCAAAGATGGGCAGAGGATCTCCAGTCTGTCAACAAATGTGCAAGAAAATTATTGAAATATTAAAAAACATTTTTCTCAAATGTTAGTTTCAGTTGCCAGTTCTAAGCTGAAAAAGTGACACTCTAAGCCCAACTGCTTCAAGGTGTGAGGTGGTGTAATTTAGAAGAGGCTTTCATTTATACCCCCGTGGTTAGTGTATATAACATTGACTTTCTATCAGCTTAAACCAGCCTGGTATTTTTCCTTTCCACTGTCACCCTAGACTTGCTCAATTTGGGATTGGCCTTTTAAGATAATATAATATTGTAAAGCTGCTTTGAGACAATGTTCCTTTCTCCTCTAGCATCAATATTGAACCGTATTCTCATTCTCACAAAGTCATAGAGTCATAGAAATGGCTGTGTGTAAAGTAGACCAGCAGTTTCAGAAATACTCTGACTAGAATGTGTAGCACCAACAACCATGGCTCGTTCAAAGTCACTTAAATCACTTTTCTTCCCCATTCAGATGCTCGGTTTTAACTTCATCAGGTTGTCTTATCCATGTGTACTTACCTAAATGTGCTCAGTTGCTGCCATGTGATTGGCAGATTAGACATTTGTGGTTAAAGGCAGAGTGAACAGATGTACCTAATAAACTGGTCGGTGAGTGTAAAGCACTAATAGGTGTCCACCTGCTCAACTGAAACTTAACAGGAGTTTGGTTATGAAACAATGGTCTAAAACGTAAAGTAAAATCACTCTACATTCATGGTAGAGTCAAAAAAGAACATTATTACAAATAATTCCTTAATCATATTTATACATTTCAAGCATATGAAATAAAAAAATATTCAGTCAAATAAAGAAACAAATGTGGATCTGAATAGAAAATGCAACAAAAAATGGAACCGCACTGGTTTAAGAGTACAGTAAATACAACTCGACACGTCGTTTCAGTCATCACATAAAACTTGTAAAATATGCACCCTGCTGTTGAGCATCCCTGACATATGAACAGCTCAGTTGAACAGTTTGAAAATGTTCCCATTTTGTGCTCAGACTTTACACAGCTTAAAATACCAAGTTCTCTTAATGATGAGACCGGACGTTCCTGAGCCTTATGCTCACAGCTTTTCACATCCAAGACTGAAAAATGTGTAAATGGTGTAAAAGGCTATTAGGGTTATCTTATCACATCATCCATAACCTGATCTGCAGTGTTCAAACACATCTGAGTCACAGCACTGGCTAAACATCAAGCCCTTCATATACTGAATCAGCTACATCTGAAAAGGGAAACCATGAGGTGGAATGATGCAGTTGTAGGGAAAATAATTCGCAATATGGTGGTATGGCACACAGCTAAGTGCTATGTCGATTTGTTCTGTGCACCAAATGATGTGGAGCATTCGACAAAGAAATGTATTTACTACTACAGGATCAATAATGAATGTGTTACAACAGTTGCATCAACACAATTCAATGACTTTATAACTGGTCAAACTTGTCTTCACTTCTTGTCTGTGTTGTAATGTAACAGAAATAACTGTTTTGTACTTGATAGGATAATTATTATTAAAGATTGTGTTGCTCCCAACACCAACAATGTTTGCTTTATGTGTATTTTTCATTGACTTTGAAAATTTTATCTGGTAGCGATGGTGCTCCACAGAACTACAGAGGCTCTGTTTCTTGGTTTGGTTACTATGGCTTAACAATGGTGGTGAGAGAGTTTTTCCACTGTGCTCAACATAAACCTCTAATATATGATCATTATTCCTTCATTTGTCTTACATAATCACTTTAGCAAGGAATGAGAGAGAGTTTTGTAGTGATGTTGGTGTTATTCCAAGAACAATAGACGCAAGGCAGGGCAAAAATGGCACC
Source organism: Parotocinclus spilosoma (assembly GCA_033117975.1). Taxonomy (NCBI): domain Eukaryota; kingdom Metazoa; phylum Chordata; class Actinopteri; order Siluriformes; family Loricariidae; genus Parotocinclus; species Parotocinclus spilosoma. The sequence continues at coordinate 7,844 of JAVSBV010116972.1, forward strand.
TAACACAGGGCATCACCTGCCTGCATGCATTACTCTCTATTCCTTGTCACTCGCAACAACTATACAGCTCACAAAATTAGGGGATACTTCATTATCTCAATTTGAAGTATCCTCTAACTTTTGTGAGCAGGATAGTTGCACCCAGTGTTCCAGGAAAAGTATGCTGGTCACAAAAATTAGGGGATACTTTAAAATGAAATATCCCTTAATTTTTGTGAGCAGTATAGTTATGAAACATAAATTAACGACCATACAGTTCACTAACAGTTATAGCTTTGTGGGTTCTGGCTCATATTTGCTACAGTCCCTCTTCTGTTCTATTGTGCAAAGTGCAATTTGCTTATATTTCCCAGTGCCAACAAAATATTTCAAACAAAACGTTTCTCCACATATTTGTTTGTCCTCTTTACTCCGTTCTCGAATGGTCGTGACCCCACTATTCAGGTACTACAGTATTTGGGTGGTGGATTATTCTTAGCACTAAAGTAATGTGGTGGTGGTGTGTTGTGCTGGTATGAGTTGATAAGACAGAGCAGTGTTGCTGGAGTTTTTAAACACTGTGTTTACTAACTGTGCACTCCATATTGATTCACCTTCTAAATGTCAGAGACAGCAGATCATGTGTTGTTGTGCAGTTTGTGTTAGTCATCTTCTTATACTTCATCAGTGCTCACAGAATGCTGCTGGCAGGACATTTCTGGTTGGTTTATCAGTGTCATTAAGGTGGTTTACAACTCCTCCAGCAGCACTGCTATGCTTGAGCCACTCATACCAACACATCACACACTAACACCTTGCCATCCCATCAGTGTCACTGCAGTGCTGAGAATGATCCACCACCCAAATATTACCTGACTTGTGCTGGTCCTGTGCTGGTCAGGACCAAGTTAGAGAACAAAAGAGTTAAAGGGGACAAACAAAGTAGGAAGACATGAAGTGTAATTGTATAAGTACAAAGTGCATCTATATGGTATGTGGAAGTGCTAAAATGAAATGCATTTTGAAACAAGGAAGCGATCTACAGTCATACTGAGTGAAAGTATCTGCACTGCAAGAAAACACTTTGGCAAATGAACACAGTCACTTTTATAATATATGATATGGCTCGAGTTATTTCTGTCATACCCACCACAACAAGTCAGTTCAGCAACTTTCTGCTCTGTCCATAAATAAATGGTTTGCCAAATCTGATGGAAAACTTGCTGACTTGCACAGACCTGTGACATCAGCTGGATGCTCAGACTGTGATTAGCATTCTAATAGAATGCTTTATCAGAAGAGTGAAGGCTGTTGTACAAGAACATGGAGAACAAGCTCCATACTATTACCCATGGGTTTGGATGTATTTTTTGGGTGTCAACTCCAGTGGAGTTCCAGTTGCAGATGGCAGATGGAGATTTAGTTCATAATTAAAAATGTAAACAACACACTACATGTAAGAAGTTCACTTCATAAAATGATTACACACAAACTTTGAGTGTAAAATTAAATAAAACAGATTAAACAGATTGTTTAATTGCAATATTTTGAGGGTGGATACCATAAGACAGAATCACTGCATGGCAGATGCTGGGTCTCGGACCCAGGTGTGTGGTGTGATCATGTGCTGTTGGTTCACCATTAACATACTCCTGTAAAATAGACACAACATTCTGCAGCCTCATCACACCTGTCACAGTTTCATTAGGTTTTTGATTCCCAGAGGAACATGGATAAATGGAGACAAGGAAGGTGAGTGAGATTATTTTAGATGGTATATACATTTTAGAAGGCGTACAGAGTACAGAGTGCTTGTTTCATGAATAATCCTCCATAAAACGAATCAGTGGCAGGAATGCTTGTTTAGACTGAGTGTGTACCACCATGTACAGTCAGTGTGGGAATGTAATGTCAATTATCACAGTCTGTAGATAAAGACCAGGAGTTCCCTGCTATACCCTGCTTTATCCCCAGCTGATAATTACTTCTCATCTTTCACAGTCCTGCCTGTGCCTAACAACAACATATACAGTCACATACTGTTAGCCTGTAAAGACAGTCATTTGAATTCTTTGTTCTCCCTCACTGAACATTTCTTTTAGTGTTCATGGTGAAATTACAGCGGAAATTTCCTCCCACGTGTTGTGCCTTTTGCTAAAAACCCCAAGTTACCGGAACGAGGGAACTGCAGAGGGGTCCTGCTCCACAAAGAGCGTTACACAAAGGATGAGAAACCAGTGAGAGGAGTGCGTGAGCCCGCTGCTGGCTGCCCAGAGGGTGTGTACACTCCTCCCACACTGTGCTGGGTCACCACAGTCTGATAATAGCTGTCTCCATCTCCGCTAGGGCACTCCTCATATGCACAGGCTAGCGTCTGCTTCAGGCCCTTCTGCTGCCGCTTCCATGAGTTGAAATATGTTGGGTCACTCATGTAATGGTTCACAAATGAATGCTTAATCTGATCCTCCTCACACTCACTGTCTGTTGCCTGCAATATGAAAACAGAACTATACAATAAACATACACACTAATACAATCTACTGACTACTGCATCTACAGTCTTTTACAATGTTTTGGTACTTCTGATCAGATCACATTTTGTTCTGTATCAAGCGTGAATGAAACCTTTGCTACAAACATTTATATCCAGTTTTTTCCTTCTAGCACCTATAGTGAGGAAAATAAGTATTTGATGCACTGCCGACTTTTTCCCCACCTACAAAGAATGGAGTGGTGCCAGTACCAGTATATAGTATAGTATATATACAGTATGCATTTATATCATCTGTGTCAAAGTTTTATTCATAATCTATTACTATAGCTGTACAGTTTTAACCACAGGACATAGCTGGCTAGATATTTGTAGTTAAGGTAACGTTGTGAATCCAGCAGTGACAATAACGTGTTTAAAAGCCCTGCAACTGAAATACACACTACCCTGTCACCACTATGTCAGTGTAGGTCCCAAGAATGGTTTTACAATTCAGATGTCTGGTTAGTGATTATATCTATCCAATGATGGAAAGAGTAGATTATGGGCTAACAAATTGTGGACGTAGCTGCAGATGGGAAAGTGTACACATACAAAATGAATTTTGTATGGTAGGTAGAATCAATTATCAAAAAGTAAAAAAGTCCAAGGGTACACTCAAAAAGTGTGATTACAATTACAAGTGTGTGTACCAAGTAAACTGGGATATAATTAGAAAATAACATTAACGGAGACTGGTTTGATTTGGTATGTGTTTGTGTATTGGACTAAGCCTGGTATTTACCTCAGACTCGGATAGTTCAGCGGGTCTCTCTGTAAGAGCTGTGGACTCTGTGGAGACTGCACCATTGTAATTGTTGCAAATGTCTTCATCTGAATAGCGCAGGCCTGCAGGATTGGGCCGTGGGGGTGACCTGTCACAACCGAAATGGCTTTGTTAAATAATGACTTACAATATTCTACTAATTTAATTGATACAAAATGATATTTTTTTAGATTTACCCCCTGACATTTTGGAAGTGTAAATGCAAAAAAGATTAAAATTAGCATAATGCCATACATGTTACTTAGTAAAATGTTAGAACTGGATTTTTAAAATGCACATTGTAGACCTTATACTTTAGCAGATATTGGGAATGTGTTCTCACTTGGTGCCATTCTTTCTCAAAAAGGAGCTCTTTACATGGATAGGTCTGCTGTTTAGCTCCAGAGATGTGAAGCCGCCGTTGTCTGCCGTTGTTACAGTCTCCTCCACGGTGGATACAGCTTTACCTGCGGTGGTTAGCATATCATCATCATGGCAACCACACAACCTGGTTTAACCCCTACTAGTACATCTAATACTATTCCACACCATAATTTGTGTATAAAAGCTATGGCTAATTTAAAATACTAACGCAAGCATTGCAGTAAATGTTTTTTACATGGTAGGCTCAGCTGAAGGATTGGAGAATAGTAAGGTAGATGATGTGGTCTTGCACACACCTGTTCCACAGCTCTTGTACTTCTTGCTCTGTCTATGTAAGATGAGCATGAACGCCAACAGCAGCAGCAGAATCAGAACAATCAGTGCCAGGATAATTAAAAACCACCACTCCTCATAAAATGGGGTGTCTACCTGACCTGTGAGGAAAAACAAAAGAAGGGAGACACACAGAGCGAGAGAGAGAGAGAGAGAGAGAGACAGCAAGCAAGAAGGAGAGTGAGATCATTGCCACAGCAAACATTACATTTCTTTAAATGCCTTCGTCCCAACTTCTTTGGATCAAATGCAAAATAAGTGAGTATTTGCAAAAAAACACAAAAACAATTACGTTTATCCGTTTAAACATTAAATATATTTTCTTTGTATTGTATTCAATTGAATATTTGACCTGAAAGTAGTGTTAACAAGACACTCCCTAAACACACAGTCTATTCTCTTCTACTTATATAGAAGTCTACTCTGGCAGATGGTTTCACATTTCATTTCCTGGTGAATTTAGTAATGGGAATTGCTGGAAGTATTTGGAGAAGCTGTTTGTAGAAATCTGGGTTGTGTGCAAATATTTTCTTACACAAGGTTTAGTCTTGGCCAGGGGGAAAGTGGCCCAGTTATGCCAATGATCTAAAGACATGTCTTGTGACAGGGCATGACTGACATGTGGACAGCGCCTGTAAGATGGCGTGACACATGCTTAGAGGTAGATGGTGTTTCCTGTAGCATGAAAGATTCAGTATGGTGCAACTTTGATGAACAAGTTTTACTGGCTTTTTTATTGCACACTGAAATTAAACCATCATATTTTCTTGTTGTGTCTGGTCAACTGAACTTTTGTTAATAAACATCTGTTCTGTATGAATGTGATGTGTCAACAGGTGATGTCAGCAGGTGACTGTAATCATGATTTGGTACGAAATTTTATTTGTCTTTAAGAATCGTTGTAAGGAAGTCTGTCAACAAATGTGTGTGAAAAATATTTAAATGTTTATAATGTTCCTCTAAGGAAGTTTGCATATTTCTCCCTCTACGATGCATAATATTATTAAATGATTCAACAACACGAGTTATATTCACAAATGCATCTTAAAATGGTAAAAAGGTATACAAAGCATTATATTAACAGTGTCCCGAAAATACATTTACATTCAGTGTGAGTAGAAATGGCAAGTAGCTGCTTTCGAATGATTTAACATCCTAACTATTTTGGAATGTGTTGCATGACTTTCACCTGAATAAAACACAACTCTGTAAGACCCATAACATGTCTGGACACAACCCTTAAAATACAAGAAAGTCAAGCATCATGGTTTCTAAACAAAGATGGCAAAATAAACTCTGACTATCCGAGTGGCAGAATCTTCCTGTCTTTAAACAGTGACTGAAGATCCTAAAGATGTATTTAACACAATTTATAAAACACTAGCTCATATTTTGTTTCTTTAGTTGGAATTCAGTTTCTTTACCATCTGTTTTACCTACTTAAATAAAGTAGTTATGTCATTTAAATGGAAAAGCATGTCACTGTAGTGAAAGACTGATATTTATGAAAAACATTTTGTTTATAATTTAGAAGTAAAAATGATTATTTCTATTTTTGTCAGACAAGTTCAGAACTGTGCTCTAATTGAAGCCCAGGAAGTTTATTACTGCTGATAAAATGCATATCCACGTGTACACTTAATTTAATTCAGGCGACTTTAGATGACAATTTTTATACTTCGACTTTCTTTCAAACTTCGTTTAGCCCTACAAACCCACAAACTACAAACTGTAGTTTTATGTCCGAAAACGTTAAAACAGCAGGTATTGAAGAAAGAGCATTTACCTGACATGGCAGCAGAGGGCGCACTTGGTTCACCATAGCCGTATTCATTGATGGCCAGTACTCTGAACTGGTAGCTGACTCCATGGCGCAGCCGTTCCAGACTCACAGTGTGGGAGGTGCTGAAGGCAGGTAGGTTCTTTACAAAGGTATCCCACAAGCCTTCATCTAAAGAATTGACAAGACCAAGACCATTTTGAAACTTCTGGACTGTTTCCAGCTAAGTAATGGATACATTTGCAGTAGGTTGTGTGTTGCTACAGAGCACATACATACTGCCACAATGGTAATAAAGAAATAATATGAATGAGTGAATGAATGATGCATGAGGAATTCATACTCAGGGGTGAATAGTATTACAATCTTAGTCAGTTATTGAGCCTCTCTATCTGTGCCTAAAGCAAAACCCACAAAGTCACTATTTATACCTGACACACAGCTGCATTGTGACCCTGTTACTAACATAAATATGAATTAATGGAGACTGAGGGTGTAATAAGCTGGCTTGTTTATTCCTCTATGTTGCATACTCACCTGATGGACGTGCCTCAATTACATAACCCGTCACATGGCCAGCTCCCATATCACCAGGCGTCCAGTGGATGGTTAGACTGGAGCCAGACTTTGTGACTGTGGTTTTGAGTGGTGATCCTGGAGACCCTGTGTTAAAACAAGAGGGTTTAAACATACAGATACTGAAACAGAATGCAACCACAAACAAAACTAGTGCAGCCTTTGCACTAGATGCCTTCCTGTGCTATAACATGTTGATACACTGGAACCTGCCACTATACTTTATATAGCTTTCCTTCAGTCCTACCTCAGCTTGTCACAGCTCCCAAGAATTAATGACTACATGGGATTGGTGTATACACAAAAGCAAGCAGAGCATGAAATGCAGCCTCGCTTTGTCTGACCCTCGTAACCACACTTCTGTCACCTACTGATTCATGCTTGATGTAGAGCTTTTTCAACCCTGCAGTTGCTATGCCACTGTGTCCGTTGTGCTCCGTGTTAAACATTGCTAGTAGCAGCCAGACGTTGGCTGATTTGTTTACCTTCTCATAGATCACACACCTTGTACGGGGTCTGCTGTGATGTTAGCCTCGGCCTCTGGGCCGTAGCTGATGGTTTTAGCCTGCACGCGGAAGCAGTAGGTCATTCCTTTTGTCAGGTCTCGTACCTTCAACCATCGCTGCCAGCTGCCTCGAAGGTCCACAGTCACCACCTTACTTATACCTTCAATAATATACACACACACACACACACACCCCTTTAGAATTTTCTATATTTCTGCCTAAATATTACCTAAAACATCATCAAATTTTCACACAAAGTAGATCTAAAAGTAGATCCAATTAAACAAATGAAACCTCATATCTGATATCATCATATATAATAAAGTAATTTGTTATAAATATATAGTTATAACAACATAGAAACGATTATACTTAAGGATACAATATTACCAAGTGGTAACAAGCCTATGCTTTCAGCTTGTTCAGCAACTAAACTTTTCAGGTAAGTTCTGCACATCAGGACATTTTTTAGCCTATGCCTACACCACTCTGGGTGGGTTTCCTCACATTAATGACTTGTTGACATTAATGACAACTGTGGCAGCATGGCAGAGGTAGGATTTTAAACACTGGCCCATCAAGTCCAGAGATCAGTATCTTAACCGCCAGGCTACTACTCACATTGTATGTACCCCAGTTCACATGTTATATTATATTATTTTCCATAATAAATGACTGTCACGAACGGTGCAGAAGGCGGAGGCAAACGCAATGTGCAGGACAAACCAGGTTTATTGTAGCTAAACAAAACAGAACAGAACTAAAACATAATGAGACAACAGGCGGGTAGGATCAAAAGCTGGAAGTGACGATAGAAGATCCTACCTCACCTGTGTCGAACACAAAACAAAATCCAAATCCTAACGGGTAACAAAGAAAGCTTTGCACGGCATGAACGCGGGTGAAGCCTATAAATAGTCCTCACTGATCCGGGACAGGTGTGCAAAATCAAAATATGCCTGCGCAGTCGCAACTTATTTATCTTAGTTGATTTATCTTTACTTTTGGGACTTTTAGGACGTTAATATATGATGGTGTTTTAGATTAGATTTCTGCAAAACATTCTAAAAGGATTACAAGCACTTCTGTGTATATATACATGGATGCATAAATGACATATTAAAGTGCAAAGATACTCTGATTATAGAAGTCACATCTCTATTACACACAGACAAAAAAATCCTTATCTGCTGTTTAAACACATAATGATTACAATAGTTTCAGCTCCAGGTTGGAGGTATGAAAAACATGAACTGAGTTTCAGAAACAAGTAGACAATTTTAACAATTTATGCAACCTTTTAAAGGATTCCTGGTATTTAAACTCTAATCTAGATTTGTATACATCCTCTGGGATTTCAGCTGTGTGTGGAATAGACTTACTGTAAATCAAACAAAAGTACTTGTAAGGCATACCGTGAATGGGAGCAGAGGGCTCATACACCACTCTGTAGCCTTCCACTACTCCGTTTGGAGATGTAGGAAATCCCCAGGACACATTCAGAGTGGTGCTGGTTATTTCAGAGAAATGTATGTAGCTAGGAGCACTTGGGGCTGAGACAGAAAGTGAGAAAAAAAACTCCATGAATAACAATAAAAAACCCTTACCAGATTGCATTAAAAAAAGCAATAGAACTGACCACTTAGTCTCTGTACAATTAATTTACAATGTTTGCTGCTTGTATGCAAATTGCCTCTGTTGAGCATGTGCCCCCTGTTGCTGTGGGAAATGTCAATGAGAGAACTAGGGCCTGTGCTTCCATGGATCGTGCAAATGAGGTCATATCAAGACCAAGTGAATTAATTTTGAATTGTTTGTGCTGATGACTCATGGGTCAGAGCACCTTGATGCCACTGCCCTGAGTTACAGCCTCAGGTTAAATGACTTTGCTAGAGTATGATTCAAACTAACAACATGCTTTAATATGCCACATGTGATTGCTAAGACAAGCGATTTAATTGAAGAATAGCAAATACTAAACGGTATTTTTAGTGCATTGGCCTGGCTTCTGACTTAGCAAGGCACGTGAACTGCAGAAGCTAGGATGCAACCTGGAAAGAATTAGAAAAGTACAATAAAGCACAGTCTGACCTGCCTGAAGTGTGCGCCCCCTCCTGGGCTCACTGAGCGGACCGTCACCAACTGCGTTAAATGCAGATAACTTGACCATGTAATAAGTGTAGCTGGTCAGGTTCTTTAGTCGTACATATGTCTCTGGAAGAAAGAGGATCTTCACCTTTTCTGTCTCATTCTGGTTGTCCATCTCCCAGTAGTGAATCTATAAGCAAAGTAATTGGGGAAAAATGGGACATTATACATTAATCGGTGCAGGTAAGGTTAAGGGGGCATGAACTAAATCTGTATTAATATTGTAGATAGGAATGTCTAGATAGAAATGGTAGAAGTGGGTGTTATGCTAAGAAACAGGCCGTATAACTTTCAGAAATTGGTAAGACTTACAAGGTACAGATAAAATACATTTTCTTATAATTAGTCACACTTGTGGCACTTAGAAACACATTTCCAGAATTGTGACAGTAAGCTAAAAAAGTATTACTAATTTAACTTTTACTATTAAATTGTTATTTATTTATTGACCTGGTTTTGCTGTAATTTAATATACTTTTGCTGTTTATTTAGTTAACATCTAGGCCACCCATGGAGGATGGGTCCCCTGTTGAGTCTTGGTCCTTCCAAGGTTTCTTTCTACCATTTTTAGGGAGTTTTTCCCTTCCACTGTCACCCTAGGTTTGCTCAACTTGGGATTGACCTTTTAGGACAGTGTAATATTGTGAAGCTGCTTTGAGACAATGCTCCATTGTAAAAGGCGCTATATAAATACATACATTTGAACTTGAACTAGTTCAATTATTATTATTAATTTATTGTTTATGTTGTTTCGCTGGGTACCACCATCGTCTTATAGGGCCATGAGAAGGCCATGGGTTCGATCCCCAGGTGGAGTGGCGCGGATCCTAGAGGGTTGATTACTCTAAATTGGCCCTGAAATAAATAAATCTGAGAGCACATATGACTATCTGTGAACTAACCTTGTGTATCAGTATAACCTTGTGTCTGTCGTTAAAAGCAACGGTAAATAAAACAAATAAACAAACAAACTGATTAAATTGAACTGATTAAAAGAGCAATCCTATTTATCATGTCTGCGCTGAATAAATAATACCATGTTTTTGTATAGAATGTGTGTGTGTGTTGAGGGGGGGGGGTTGACTTGCGGGAAAAAAGACAAAAGCTTTGTACAACTGTACATAAGTGGGATCAAAGAGCTACAGAAGATGTTATGGAGGGTAAAATTTTAGATAATTAATGACACAGTAGGAAATTATTCACAGTTAATAGGGTATTGGGGCAGATAACATAGCATTGCTAAAATGCAAGTCTATTAAATTACCTGTTTCTGCAAATAAAATAAACACACTATACACTACATCAAACCAGCGACAGGCTACATTTTGCACATACATTTTGTTTTTCAGCCTCAAAAACAATTTGTTGATTGTTTTTGCTAAAGTCTTTAAACTCACAACATAAGTTATTCAAATCAGTAAACTGAGTATAAAAACTGCCTGGACTAGGATTATAACCACACTACAGTAACATTCAGTTCACTGCTTATCCCTGACAGATGACAGATATAACAGATTGCACATATACACTAAAATCATTGGCAAACTGGAAAAACAAGTCTGCTGCATTCATGCCCCGTCTTCCTTACAACCTCCATCTCAGTATCATGCATATTTCAACAGGGAGCCGCTTAACCTCGACCAGTGATAATTATTTTATGACCCAAATGGCATGATCTTTTAAGCACAATGTCATACATTACTATTTTTTATATTATATTAGAATGGTACAGACTGAAAACATATATTGTACTGTAGTTAAGCCTTCTCTTTGGGGAGATGGGTATGTAAGAGAAGGAAATACATTAAGGGAGACAGAAATACAGGGTCCTGGAAGAAAAAGAAAAGACAGAGGAGAGGTTAAGACCTTATATCCCTGGATGATACCATTCTGGGTCTCAACAGGGGGTGGCTCCCACTGCACCTCCAGCTGGGTGGATGACATCGTATTGACTTGGATGTTCAGTGGTGCCACGGAGGGAGCTGAGAGAAACAAAGTATTGTGAAACATACAAACATAATTATCAACAAAAACATCAGTGTAAACCATCAGAACCAACAATAATCCTGACACTTTCACTTTATAACTGCTAGTCTGATTTTAGCTATGCACAAACACTAATATTTTATCTGCAGATGGTCTGACAGGAGTAAGGTTAAGGAGCTCATCAAAACAGCCACAAAGTGTCTTGAAAATCTCAGAAAGTTGAATCAGTTCTGTGGTATAAAACTTTACTTTTATTTGGAATGTGTTGCAGGCATTAAATTCCAAATGAGTAAATATTTGCAAAAAAACCCCCAAAAAACAAAACACAATAAAGTTTATTCATTTGAACATTAAATCTTTTGTCTTTGTAGTGTATTCAATTGAATATAGTTTGAAAAGGTTTTGCAGATCATCTTATTCTGTTTTTTTCCCAACTTCATTGGAATTGGGGTTGTAAAATGACTACCTAATTCAGCTATGACCTACACCTGTAGTTTATAATTACTTTATTATTTTTAAATCCAATTTAGTTCCCAAACTGTGCAAAGGTGTAGTTAATTAGTGTGTTTGTTTAGGTGCCCCATTCTACTTGCCTAGCCCCTTCTAAAGATGTTGTTAATAACCTGATGCTGATTTAACTGCACCAGCTGCTTGAGTTCACTATGACAGATTCATATTTACTGCTTCATTAAACCTCTTTTCAGTGGTATTCCAAAGCAGTCTGAAAAAGTACAGAAAAGGAAGACCCAAAACTGCTAAGTTTTCTCTTAAAGTGATGCTATCATCAGAACATATTTTGCGTATAAACAGCCCAGAATAAGAATTATGGTACCAAGTGCTAGACTACAAGGCACCAAAGTGTCCCTATAAAACAACCATCCTGTAGTTAGGCATTGCCCTCCACCATGACATCTAGACTAACAACATTCGAAAGGAAAATGTCAAGAAATTCGTCTGTGAACTGAATCTCTGTGTGTCTTACACATATGCAAATCATTTTAATTACACAGGTCATCCATCTACCAAAGCATGAACAAAGAAAAATAAAGTTGAATAAAAAACTGACCAAAAGAAATGTTGGTGAAGGACCTGAAGCAAATATGAGAAAACTTTTAGTTTTAATTTTAGTTGCAGCTATTGCTGCACTATGTGAGAAATCCCGTTTGTGACTCTCTCCCTCTCTCACGCTCCCCTAGTCCTGTCTTCTAATTAGCGCGAGTCTTCATTGTCACCAGGTGC